>PYFS01003517.1:0-72580 GCA_003671545.1 Ophiognomonia clavigignenti-juglandacearum | reverse complement strand
AATAATAATAATAATAATAATAATAATAATAATAATAATAATAATAATAATAATAATAATAATAATAATAATAATAATAATAATAATAATAATAATAATAATAAGAGCCTTAAATTTCTTATTGACGCCTGAATATTCCCCTTTCTTTTTGTTTTCGATTTTTTTAATTAGATAATATGGCTGATCGCCGGATAAATACCCCTTTTCGAAATATTCTTTTTCCCTTTTTGCGTAGCGTTTTTATTACGAAAGCCTTTTTTCCCGAAGATATTCAGATATACGGTTATATTTTTCGGGGGTTTGCCCGATTTTCTTTTATTTTTCTTTTTCGGCGTATTTTTGACTTTTTCGAAATTCGGGAATAGATAAAGAATAATTCTTTTATAGCCGATAAAAATATGCTAAATTTAAATGGTATAGAGGATTTTGATTATAAAGAAGCTATAATACAAATAACTATGAAGGCTTTTTTTTTAAAGAAATTTTAGGATAGATTAATAATTTTTCTTGAACTAGTGGCTCTTTGTAAACTAAGTTTTTTCGTTTTAATTAAAGCTTTTACGAGCGCTTTCCTTTCATATTTTTAAAGTTCGGGCCTAAATAAAACGTTCTATATAAAACCTATCCTTTATTATTATTACTAATACCTAGCGCTAATTAGGTTATGCCTTCGGTAAAGATTGGCTTTATTAGTTATTTTAATTTTCGTATCTAGCCGGCCGATTATTTACGAAAACGTTTCTTAAATTTTCTCCGCAGATTTAATATCGGGCTTAGCCGGTTAATACTTATTAATAATAAAGCTGTAAATCATTTTTAATTTTAATCTATTCGTATAAAAAGCATAATAATAATTTATATCGAGATTATATTTTTTAAAATATTTAATACACAAAAATTTGGTTTTTCTCACGTTATTAAATTTAATAAAAAGCTTAATTATATATAATATTACCAAAAAGGATAAGGCTTTATTAGGCTTATATTTAGATTAAATATCGCTTAGGCTTTTTTTAATATTTTATATTTCGTCGATATCCGGTTAATTTTTATTAAAGATATAATTACGGGTAAATTTGCTTTTTTATTTTTATATCTTTTGCCAATAATCGGTCAATTCTATTATAAAATTAGAGAAAAGGCCGTATTTTGGGAATATCTATTATCTCTTATATAGGCAATCTTTATAATATTGAAATAACGATTAACGAAAAAGAATTTATATTTAATTTCGATATAATCAATTTAGCTAATTAATAGCTTATAGATTTATTCGAAAATATAATTTTAATATTATATTAAGGCCCTTTCGATTTAAATAAAAAAGGAAAATCGAATTTTCGGATTTAAATAGCTTATCATAATTTAAATATTCGTTAGGTCGCTTTTATTATTTCCCGGCAATAATACTTTAAAATATTAATTTATAATAAAGAGATAAGGATAATCGAATTAATAGATTTTGCTTTGGAAGAAAAGGAGGTGGAAATAAAGATTTTAGAAAATATTTTGGACCGTTATATAAAGCTTAGGTTTAATCGGAAAGGTGGTCTAAAATAGGTTGAATTGATTAAGCAAATTAATAATTTAAGGTTTTTTTTCCCCCCAAAACCTTGATCTAAATAAGTTATAATATAACGATTAAATTCGAAGCGTTATATATTTAAAAGTTTTTAATATAAAAATAAAAAAGCAAATCAATATTAAAGAGATATTTCGGGGAATCCGATCAAAATTTAGAAAATTTGATGCCTTTTTTTATAAATTTTGGAAAAATCAAATTAATTAGGCTATATTTTTTTAAATCTTCGTTTTTTAAAGCCCGAAGGTTGGTTTTATAAATTAGAACAGAGAATTTAGAGAAAAGAGCTTTATTTATAAATAGCTTAAGTTTAATGATTATAAACCAGACGGTCGTTATTATCTTATTTATAAAGAAAAGCCCTAAAAAACTTTTTAATTTAGGTAAAGATTCGGATAGAATTATTTTAATAAATATATTTTCCCCGATATACTCGTTAGCCCGGCTAAGCCCTTTTAGACCTATATAATTCCGACGACGAACCAGCATCATTAAACTTAATAAACCTATTATCCGGCTTTTAATTAATATTACTATAAATAAGGATTATATTATATTTTTATTTTATTACGCTTTTAATTTTTAAGGTTAATAGAAATTATTAAATACCCCCATAATATAAAAGCCTACCTCAGAGGAATAAAAAGAAGAAAGGGTTAAAAAGGCGGCTAAAAGGGCTATATAAAAGGAAGGATAGATTATAGGTAAATAAGGAGTAGATTTAATTCTAGATTTTTCGGTAAAGGTTTTAAATCTCGAAGGGTGGTGTATAATAGGGCAAAGTATGAAGAGAATACCTAAAGGTAGGAATAAGATATTTTAAATTTTGATAAAAATAAGATCACGGGTATAAAATAATTAGAATAATGATTTTCTTTTTAAGCCTTAATTTTAATTTTTAGCATTTACCTTTTTCCTTTCGTTTTTATAGTCTGATTTTGATGCCCCCAACTTTAATCAGAACGTAACCATTCCAAATTACGACTTTTATATACTTTTGAGCTTATATATACCCCGATTTCGATTCTCCCTACCGGCTTTAGCAGCGCCGTCAAATCAGACGTCAATGACGTCTTTTGGCGTATCTATTGCGTAGGCCCTCCTGGCAATGCTCTGGTTTAACGTTAAGGTACGATATACGTTTAGCGCTAAGAGCTTTTACGATAGCCCGTACATTTATAGAAAAAAAGGTTTTCGAGAAGTAATAGAGATAGAAGAAAGCTAGAAAGTAGGTACGGTTTAGCTTAACCGATCTAAATAACCTATTTTTTCGAAAATATTAGTTATCCGATACTCTATTACGCTATCGCTTTTTCGTTAGCTTTATTTAGCGTGTTCGTGATCTTTACGAGAAAGTCGTATTTATAGTCACTTTCGCTAACGAAAATGGCGAGAACGAAGATATTATTATTGAGGAGGATATTAGTGCCGATAGTATTATTGAGCTATTTCGAAGCGACGATTGGGCTGGTTTCCGATACCGTAATAATTCGTAGGGTTTAATTAACGACCTTTTCTAAAAGATCAATAATTTAACCATCTTTTTAAATAATCGTGAGGATAAACTAGCTTTTTATTTTAATCCTTTTATTAATAAAGGCGAAATCTATTTCGGCGAGAAACTAATTAGCTATGTAAATATCGGTGTATTTCGTAATTATATTAAGGAAGATAACGATATCGATGTAATATTCAAAGAATTTAGATTTTATGCTATAGACCTATAGGCTATATATCTTTAGATCTCCGATTTATATATGATTGCTACGAACCTAGATTATAATATAAATGAGTTAGGTAATTAGGTTTTATATATGGATATTGATTTAAAGAACGTTTGCGACGAGATATCTTTATAGAAACAGAAAGCTAAGCGATTTATCGATAAGATTGGCGAACTATTCGAGTTCGAGGATAATTATAGTTATTAATAATAGATTTTGAATCGCGACTAATTCATCGGTAAGCTTCGCGTTAGTCTGGCCGAAGCTAATTAATTTGTCGCCGATTTATATATAACTGCCTATGCTATCTTAATCTATATTTAGATTATTAAAAGTGATATTCAAGTTAAGCGTTTAGCCAAAATCGATGATCTTTCCGAGTTTTACGACGATATTGAGAAAAATAAAAGATTATACTTTTTTTTAATAGTTATATTATTGGTAGGTTATATCACCGATGGGATATAGTAACGTATATTTTGGTTATAAATCGATTCTATTGTTAATCTATAAAGAGGGAAGAGAGAGTGGCAGCTGTAGAGCTGCTGTCAATTAAGTCTAAATGCGATCCCAAAGAGCGTTAGTTTCGATTAGGACTAGCATTAGCGTTATAGCCAATTATAGGGCTAGCGCATACGCTGGGCTCACTATTACCTAGATTTACCCGATTAGGTAAAGCTAATTAAAAAGATATAAAATTATACTAGCTTAATTAAACTTATGATATAATTTCTATATTAACTACTTTTTTAAGCTTAAGCGTACGCTATATATATAAATAGTATTTAGTATATATATATATACTAATTTCCTTTCGGATTTAGTATTAACTAATACTAATTAGCTTGAATTTATCTCATTCTTTAGTTTTTTAATTCTTTTATTTCGTTAACCTTTATCTTAGCGGATATAGCCGTTAACCTATATAATAATTTTATTGTTTAATAAGAAACGCTTCAATACGTTATTTAATGTACTCTTTATAAAAGCGTTAGTTATATTATCTCCGCTATAGATCTAGCGGATTTCCATAATCTCCTTTTGATATATACCTACCGTAACGCTATTATATTTATTATTAGACGTTTTTTATATATAGTATCTAGCTTAATTAAATATTTGTAAAAATTGAATAAATTTGTATAGATTATCAGCTATATAGAGGGAATATTAAAGCGGTTTGTAATGCGGCGTAGAATCGTAAGTATATAAATAGCGATATCGAAGTTGTTTATAGCTTTATATATCTTTAAAGCGAATACTAAACGAATTACGCGCTTGGTTTTATACGATTAGTATATGATGAAATTGCCGCGAATCGTAAATTTTAGATTTATACGCGCTTTATTTACTAAAATTAATATACGGCCAAGTTGATTAATGAAGTTCTTATTATTGGCAAAAGAGCCGTTAAAGAATAGCATTAATTTGGCTTTGCCAAGGTTAAAAGGGATGAATCGTAGGCTACGATCTAAATAATCTATTTGCTATTAAAGGCGTTTATTTAAGGTCTCGCAGGTCTTTTTATTTAAGTCTATATATTAAGTTGCTATAGTTATATTAAATACGGCTTTTGATCAAGAGAGAAAAGCTAGATAAGCGTTATAAGCGCGTTAGGTTAAGTATTGCATAGCGCGATCATTAGTTTTAACGTTAATAAAAGCGAGTTTCTGGCCCTATTGCTTTTAGCGTATAATAATGGTTTCGTTATTAAATAATATACGAACGTTATTAAATTCGAAAGGCGTTATAGCGTTTAAGATAATTTTAAGTTTTGCTTGAAATTTAGTATTTCTTTTTTTCGTTTTAAATACAAGCATAGATATATAGAAAATATCGTTAATTTATATCGCGTAAAGGTTGAATTTTTTATTTTGTTATAAAACGAATAAATACGGGTTATATAGGGAGGTTTTTGTTATAAGGCGGGTGATATAGAAGTTAAAGTATATATGATATTAGTAGATATTAGATTTAGAGATATCGTAGAGGAGAAGTAAATAGATTGAAATAATGCTTTTTGGGAGTTTGGTGTATATTCTTTTAAAAGGAAGCAGAATAACTATACGATATAGTTATTATTTGCCTGAAATATATATTTTCGTAATATCGCGGATTTCAGTTGATAAGCTCTTCTTTTTAGGAAAATAAAGGTTAAAGCGAAAACGAAATATTAGCTAATATATTGAATAATCGGAAATTATATCAGAATTGCCATTTTGTTATTATCGCCGTAGCTTTAAATTATAAAATATGATTTTTTATAATATTTAGTTTTTTGGTTTTTAACTTTATAAATAAGATATATTTTAGAAATATAGTAATTACAGTATTTAATTTTATCGTAGATCTTAAAGCGGAAATTCTTTACATCAATTAAATTGATTATTTCGGCGTTATTAAATATTTCGAAAAGAGCGCTAAATATATTAGTTATTATATCGTCGGTATATGATTTAAAAGTTAATTCGAAATTTTATTTCTTTTTTCTAAGAAATAGATATATACCGGTTATAAATTCTCTTTTTTTATATCATTATCAATCTTTTCGGCAAAGTTGTAAATATCTTTTATCAAAATTTAAATATTTCCCGTAATAATATTATATATTTTATTGAGTTTTTTTTAAAGCTTTTAAAGGCGGGCTTATTTTCATATTAATTTAAAGACATCGGGATTGTGTATATATAGGCGATAGATAATAGATCGAAAGATAATAATTTTATTTAATAGGTCGAAAATAAGGTTATAGCTATTATATAATAGCAGCTTATAAGAGCTTATTTAGCTATCTTTCTTTCGATATATATAGATATCGTTCTAAAATTTAAATAATATTATATTATTTATATTTAAGTTATTATAGATATAAAGAGCGTTATTAACGAATCATATAGTTTTAGTTTTATAGATAGCTTTTATAACGGCTTGAATCGCTTTAGAATACTAAATTGTTAATAACGTAGGGGGAGATTTAGCTATAATATATAAGTAAATTTTAAAAACGAATAACGTAAAAATTAAGTTATTAAGGCTAACGATATCGTTAATAATTTTGATAATTAATTGAAATATAGCGATTTCGGTTATAATATAATATAATTTATTATAAAAGATTTTATATATTTAGCGGAGAGGTATATAATATCACTTTATCTTGCTAATAGATTAATAAGCTTTAATAAGGATTTATTTATATTCGATATTTATAAATTTGGCTTTGGATTAGAATTCTTTAGCCGCGAAATGCGTATTAGCGTTATAAATAAGTTTATTTAGCGGGCTTTAATATATATTTATTTATAATTGATAAAATAACTTTTATATACCTTTCATATTTATAAATAAAAAAAGCCGGTTTAATTGAAACTTATATTCTCGTCAATAATATATAAAACGGATTTATTATCTAGATATATAATATCTTTTAGCATTTTAACGTTAAGGTTTATATTCGTCTTAATAATGAATTTAAAGCGATAAGGCGTTTGATTATATATCTAGTATAAATAGTATAATTTTTGGATCTTTTTAAGGGTTTCGTACAATACGTCCTCATAGACAACTTTTCTAACCATTTTTAAGAAATCTATAATTTCTAGGTGTTTAAAACGGCGGTGGAGAATATATAATTGGTTTTTGGAGAGGAAGCTATTATAATCTCTATTTTATTTAAGAAGAATTAAACGTATCTTTATTTACAAATTACCGGAATTAAAGCCGTAGAACCGACGATTTAATTTGTTAAATTATCAAATACAATATATAAACGGTTTATATTTTTGAACACGAATAGGAAAAGGGTATTAATATATAATATATTAAACTCTATTATATTAAAGAAAATAAGAATATAAATGATATTTATAGAAATAAGTATTTAGTTTAGATCGAATTTAATTTTAAATTTACCTATATATGTTTTATTAAATATTTACTTAACACCAAGATATTCGCGTATAAATATTTTATATTATTTAACTCTTATAATAGACTATCTCGTAGCGCCTATATTGAACATAATAATTTAAAGGCATAGACGAAAATAACGGTTAATTAGCTAGAATTATTATATAAAAGTCTTTTAGAAAGCTATTATAAGGTTTATAATTATAATAGAGTATAAAAAGGCTTGGTTTTAAAGATACGTTAAAACGAAATATTATTATAAATCGTTTCCAATAATCTTATTTTCCTATATATATATATATATTAATAGAAAGCTTGTTATAAAAGAGGCTCTTGTATTATACGAAAAGCGAAGCTTATTTAGCGTTGATTTTATTTGCTCTAACTTTAATACAATATATATTATAACGGCGACGAGACCATCGGCGTTTTTATAAAAACTGCCGGTTAAATTAATAATTCTTTTTATTATAAGTATAATAGTTTTTTCTTTTAATTTATACCTAGCTTTAATTATAATTATCTATTATTGCTATTATTATTGAAATATTTTTTGCCGCCGTTAAAGTTATTTTTAAAGCTTTTCTTTCCGAAAGAGTTATAATGTTATTATTCGTTTTGTATCGTTAATCAAGAAATGTAGCGTTAACGGAATCGTTATAATTGTAATTAAAGCTATAGCCGTAATTGCTATATTTAATTGGGTATCAATAAATATCTAGGCGCGTTAGAAATATTTTAATTAACGTTTCAAGGTTTGAAAATAAGGTTTTAGGCGTAAAAGAGTTTTTGAAAAACGTAGCTTTTAATTCCATCACGTTATAGCATATGTAGACAATCGTAAGCTTAATGTTTGCCTTATTTAAAAAGATTTTATTAAAAATTCGCTAATATAGCTAAAGCTTATTTAATATTTAATTAAATATTTCGTAAAAATTAAGCTTTAGATTTTTATAATATACTTTTTTAAATATTATAATTGTTTAATTAATATAACGATATTCGTGATTAACGTCTATATTAAAGTGAATCTTGATTTTAATATAGATATGTATAAATATATTTTTCCGTGTAATAGCATGTATTTAATATTGCTCCGCCGCTTTAATAAATATTCGAAGAAGGATAATAGCGAATTATTCTTTGGTAATCTCTAAATGATAATAGATATCGAAAAAGATGTAAAGCTTATCATTTAAGATATTATATAGCTTATCGTTATATTTATTATTATTATTAAAGGTTTTGACGAAATTTGTAATTGATTGGATATTTATCAATTCGTTTAGATATATTCGAAATGGAAGGTTTTTGTATAGATTATAATAGGGATTAAATAAATTTTCGAATGTTTTTTTAGGCTTTTTTGTGATTAAGGGATTATCGGAGTCGTTAAAAGATTCGACGAAAAGTATTTATCGTATTATTCTTTTGGTTTTTTTGTTATTCTAATAAGGATTATATTCATACTCCTAATTAATTACGCGAACATCAATTGGCTTTTCAAGCTTAATTTCTTTAATTTTAAATATGATATTTGTAAGGTCATTATCGAATAGGTTTTTATGTATAATTTTAAATTCATTTAAAGCGTTACGGAAGGTAGATATTATAAATTTATAAATGCCGCTGTTAATAAGTGTAACGAAGATTGATTTCTTTATTATCCTAAGACCTTAGTTTCATTCAATTATAAAGGCATTATTAGAACCGCTTAGGCGTAAATTATTGTTATTATATATATAAAAGCGGTCGTTAATGATCATAAATTCGTTTATTTTAGTTAAAGCCGGCGGGTAATTATATTTTTATTTATAAAGCTTAATTTTTATAAATAGGGTTAGTTAAATATATCAGATATTGCTATTTACTTCGAATTCGGTATTACGGAGTTCGATTAAAAGTTATAAGGGTGGAGTTTTGTATATTAATAATTATATAAAGGCTTTATCTGCGCAGCTATAGCCTAAAGCGTTATAAACGCTTCGGCGATATAGAAAAGAGCGAATAGCTTTTTCAAATAGTTAATGGGTTTTATTAAATATCGTTTCTATTTAAACGTTAAAATCTTCTATAAAAGAGTAGAAAAGCATATAATCGTAATAGCGGGTATTTTTTATTTAATATATAATGAAAATATTATATTCGATTTAGGATAGGTTTATAGATATTTTTTTAATATCTTAGAATTAGGGATCGAATTGCTTAGAGCTAGGGTTTATAATTGTAAGGACCTCTTTAAAAAGCCCTTTAATAATTACTTTAGTTCGTTAAAGGCTTCGTTATTATAAACAATTTTTATTATTATTTATCTTAATAGCGTCCTTAAAGTGAGGGTTGATATAAAGGTCTAGTTAGCATTTATTATAAGGTTTGATAAATAAGTGGAATAAAGCGTTAAAAATATAATTTTAAATCCGTAATATGCTATTTAGCGATTCGCTTTCCGTTATATTTTATTTATTTAGCGTATTCAACCGTAAGTAATATATTTAGATCGGATCCATAACGCGATTTCTAATTTATATTGTCTTTTCTTCAAAATATGAAATAGATAGGGCAAATAATAAAACAGAATTGGGTGAATGAAATATAAAAGGTGATATTTAATATAGATGGGCTAAAGCTTATTTATAAATAATTATTAATATTTTTTGTATATATGATTCGATTTTTGCCGCATTTAAAGCGGTTTTCTTATATTTCGAAAAGGATATATCGAAACGGAATATAAAGGATGATCGGCGATTACGATCTTGGCGAAGAGCTTATAAAGGACCTTCAATTATTTATTCAGCCAAATACGTAATAAAAAGGTAATTATTGCGAGAATAGGGTTATTTGCGATATGATATCAACTTTTTTTCTTCTCTTAATTAAAAGCGCAATATAGGAGCAATTTAAAAGGGAGAAATTTGGGAAAAATATCATAAAGCTTTATAAAATAAAGATATTTTTTGTTTTTAATATAATTAATCTTTAGTTCTTTTAATATAAAGGCGTACAAGGACGAGGCTATATTGAAATTATTTAAATTAAGCCTGTCTTTCTTTATCGTTTGTTTTAAATATATTGAATTAATCAATATCGGTAGATTATATCACCGATAGAATATAGTAATATATATTAGTTATAAGTCGATTTTGTTGTTGGTCTATAAAGAGGGAAAAGAGAATAATAGCTATAAAGCTGCCATTAATTAAATCTAAATGCGGCCCTAAAGGGCGCTAGTCCCGATTGGGATTAGCATTGGCGTTATAGCCAATTGTAGGGCCAGCGTATACGCTAAGCCAACTGCTACCTAAACTTGCCCGATTGGACAAAGCTGATTAAGAAGGTGTGAACCTATGCTAGCCCGGCTGGGCTTATATTATAGTTCTTATATATATAGCGATAGTAAATTAATAGGTAATAAGGATTAGTTTCCCGATAAGGCAGCCGAAGTCCGTTATATTATAGATCGCCTGGTGGGAAATCTAGCTAAGAATACCCTTTTTTAAATAAATCTCGATAATTCTTATTATATTATTACTAAAACTAATATAAAGGAATATCTATTTGTTATTTATAATAAACTTAATCGAAAGCGTAAAATTTAAAAGCAATATGATCGATTATATATAATAGAGCTTAAGATTTATAATATTAAGAAATCGGATTATTATATATTTAAGATTACTTTTATATATTTTATAGCTAAATTGCGTATCCCCGTTAGCGATTAAAAGGATATTTTCGAGCGCCGTTTATCTTTATATATATAGCGTAGATTAGCAACTTAATTCTTGAATAATATTAACGATTTTACGAAAATCGTTATTTCAGCCTAGAAAGTGGATAATATCAATAAGCGTATCGAGGCTAAAGCTAATCGTACTAAGAACGCCAATAATATTGGTTTTTTTGGTAACCGCGGTGGTTATAATAACCGTAAAGGTTATAATAACCGTAGCGGTTTTAATATTAGTGGCTCGTTTATTACCGGCATTAGTGTTATTAGATTTAATAACCGCGGTAGCGAATAACGAGGAGATAATTATGAAATAGATAAACGGAATTACAAACACTTTTTATAATACTCGACATACACTACGATTTAATCGTAAACTTTAAATGGTTCGAATATTATTATATTAAGCTTATAACGTACCTCCGAAGCTTCGAGTTTCCCGAGACTTAGGGACCCGGGCCTCCTTTAACCGATATTCCTATAACCGAGGACGGATATATACTCCGTAATATTATATAAGACGATAATATCCGTAAATACAATACGGCTATAAATGAAGAGGACCAGCGGCATATTGCCGGCAAAATATCTAAAGTTACAACCGCTAAAACTACGATTAAATCTAAATTCGTCCTCTTTACCGATAACCTGCTTATATACGTCCTATCTATAATAGAGGATTTCTTTAATAAAAAAGATTCGCTTTTTAATTGCGATATAAACGATTTGCTGGATATTATATTAAATATAGGTATTAATAACCGAAGGTTTTTGAAATCGGGATATAGTTCGCTCTTTATATTAACGAAGAGGACGAGGGCGAATTAGCTTAGGTCTGCCTATATAACCATTAAATTAACGAAATTCATCTATATTTAGTAGATGATATATTTAACGAGATTTTGATAAACGATTATCTCGATGATAATGAGACGCGGTTTTCAAGGGATAAGCGATTTATAAATCCAACCTATATATCGTAGGCATCTCCGGAAATATTTAGATTAACGATCTGTATACGCCGAAGCTGCGATTTAGGGCTCCGAGCTAGAGAGACCTACTTTGCGAAGTTATAGAAGCTTATTTCGCTATTTAGCATTTTTAAGGATAGAAAATCCGTAGTATAGTTAATCGAGAAATCAACGGAATATCAAAAGTCTAGCCGCATCTATATTTTAAAGCGTAACGACATTAATTAATACCGATATTATATTAATTTTGTAATAAATAAAAGCGATCTTTTTCGCCCGTATTATATACGAATCCCCGAATATCGACGTTATTTATTTATATAAAATCGATAAGCTACTTATCGACTGTAAAACGGAGCATATATAAGATATATTGCTATATAATAAAAAGATATTATATAAAGCGGTATTAAAGCTAATTTTCGAATATTATTACGAGGAATTTCGCGTTTTTAATAAATATAATTCGGATATATTTGCTTTTTATCGATATATCGATTATAAGATCGAATTAAAGGAGAGGGCGACCTTTGAGTCTTTAAGGTATTTTAGCTTATATAAGATATTATTAAAAGAGTTGGAAATCGTTTATAAACATATTACGGAGAATTTGAAAAAAAAAAAAAAAGCTTTATCGAATCTAATAATATATTTTAGGTTACGTTTATATTGATAGTTAAAAAGCTGGGAGGAGGGCTCCGTTTGTACGTAGATTACCGAAAATTAAATATATTGTTTAAATGTAACATATATCTATTGCCTTTTATCGATAAGACGTTAATATAAATCGCGAAGGTTAAGATTTTTATCAAGATCGATATCTATTAAGCCTCTACCAGATCTAAATAGCTATGTGTAATAAGAATTTAACGATATTACGATTACGTTATAGTTTATTACAATATAAAATTATACTTTTCGGCTTTGTAAATAAGCTAACGATTTTCTAACGATTTATTAACAATATTTTACGTAAATATTTGGACGAATTCTATCACGTTTATATTAACGATATTTTAATTTATTCGAATTCGTTGAAGGAATATAAAGCATGTATTCAATAGGTCTTATAGCGTTTATAGGCGGCTCGCCTTTAGGCCGATTTTGCTAAATATGAGTTTCATATTAAGAAAATTAAATATTTGGGCTTTATTATTAGGGTGGACGGTGTAGCTATCGACTCCGCTAACATTAAAGGTATTCGCGATTAGAAACCTTGAAGTAATATTAAAGAGATGTAGGCTTTTTCGGGTTTTATAAATTTTTATCGTCGTTTTATCCAAAATTATAGCTATATTGTTAGCCTTTTATCGATTTAATGCGTAAAAACAAGCTATAGTAACAGCTTTCTAACCTATATTTGAAAGCGTTTAACGAGTTCCGGAAATCTTTAGTAGAAGCTTTTTTGTTTTATCATTTCGATTATGTTTTAAAGACGTGCATCGAGATTGATGCGTTTAGTGGGATAATTTTTAAAGTTTTATCCTAACGCTAAAAAGATAATAATAAATAGCATTCCGTCGTATTTTTCTCGAAAGCGTTATATAATCCCGAATTCAATTATGCTATCAACGATAAAGAATTGATAGCGATCGTTAAATCTTTAAAAGTATAGCGTTTGGAATTAGAGGGCCTTTAACGGCCTAAGCTATTGTAAATTATCATAGATTACTATATATTTGAATATTTTATAACTAAGCGATTGCTTAATTTTCTGCAGGCTAATTAGGCTGATTTTCTATCCCATTATTATTTCGAAATTATCTATCGATAAAGTTCGGATAATATAATCGCGGGTTTATTAATACATAAGATATAAAAGCAATATATATTAAAAGCAAGATAAAAAGATAATCGAATTATACAAATCTTTAAAAAAAAGTAGACCTTATAGTCTTTATAATTAATCAATTCTACTTCATTCTTTTCGATCTAATCTTTATATATATTAACGTATTTATCGCGGATATTTTAGCATTTAACATTAAAACTAGCCATCTACCGTTATCGGGGGTATTTGTTATAAACACCCCCCTTAAAACTAACCGAGACAACCTAAGCTTAGAGGACTATCGGTAGCATATCCGAAACAGAGCATTTTATTGGATATTTATATAGAAATATATATCATATAAAAGAAAATTGATGGTATTAGCGATTGATAACTTACGGATATAAATGATCGAAGAATTTCATATATATATTATTATTATATATCTAGGGAAATCTAAAATATATCGTTTTATCGCAGCTAAGTATTGATAGCTAAACCAATTTAGTAATATAGATATATACGTCGATCATTACCTATATCGCTTTGCTAAATACCTAAAGGATAAAACACCCGGATTACTTTACCTTATTCTAATGCTCCTACGCTTATGGTATTACGTAATCATCGATTTCAATAAAATGCCGGGAATTAAAATTAATTTTGATAATATATTTAATATTATCGATAAATTTAGGAAAGAGATTTGGTTTACAGCATATACGAAATCGATAATAGCTAAAAATATTATATAGATATATTATATAAGGCCATTACATATATACAGGTTATTATTAATAGTGGGATTCGATCGAAGATTGTAGTTTATCGCGTATTTTATAGACGAGATATCCAAAGTTTTAAACGTTTAATAAAAGCTATCGATAGCCGGATATTTATAATCGGCTAGCTAAATTAAGAATTACTACGAATAGATAAACCAGCGTTTACGTATATTAATAAATTATTATTAAGATAATTAGGATTTAGCTTTATCCGCGTGGGTATCGTATAAGCATTTAATCTATACGACGCTTTAGGCGGATTAATTCTATTTAAGATTAATTATAGCTTTCCTATGCCTTTAGCGTTTAATTAAGAATAACGCGTAAATTTAAAGTTGAATCATAATAAAGCTTAACGGATAGCTTTTACGTTTAAGCAATATTACAATATAGCTAGGAAATGCTTTTAATATAGCTAAGATTAAATGGTTATTTAGGCTAATAAGCACCGCTCAAAGCTATAATTCGGTATAAAGAATAAAGTCTTTATTATTATGAAGATCTGATTAACGGATTGTTTTAATAAAAAGCTACATTTCCCTTTTATTTAATAAGCGTATTATATTAAAAATATATCCGGTTGTTCTTATAAACTAAATATTCCGGCTTTATAAAAAGGATTAATTATTTTCTATATAGATCGACTATATCGTTATCCGGACAACCCTTTTCTAAAACAAAATTACGAATATCCGAACATCGAGATTGTAGGTATTAACGAGGAAAAGGGATAAAAGGTTGACTATATTATTGCTTTTCGGCTTTATTACGGGAAATTGTAATATTAGATTTAATAAAGAGAATAAAACCCCAATCCCGAATTTTATAACGCTATTACTTTAAAGAATTCGCTAAAAGCTTTGATAGCATTTTATAAAGCTAATCCCCAAACGGAGAATCCTCCGTTACGATTAACCGCTTAAACGTTAACTTAGGCGTCTAATATTATCGATCTTCTTTATAAAAACAATGATAAAGCCGGAGGAAAAAGAAAAGACTGATTAAAATAAAGAAGAGCGCGAGATTAAAGAATAAATAAAATATATTTCCCGGAATATTCAATAAACAACGTTACCGCGAAACTTTTTATATACAAACTATCGACCGAATTATAAGATTTAGCTCGATAAGATAGCCGAGGGTACCCTACTATTACCTAGAAAACGCGTCCTTATAAAATCGTTGGTTCGAATAAATCCATAATCGCTCTCTTTCGCTTTACAGCACTTTTGCTTTTTTATAAATTAGGAGATTAGAGTTTTGTAAATTAGATTTAATAACTTTATATATTTTTAAACGCTTTTTAGGGGGGGTGTAAGATGACGGTGGCATTTCTTATGCAGCGGTGCAAGGCCTATCCTTGCATACGCTCCTTATATAGTAATGCAGCCGTCTAAAGCTGATTAAGTAGTACGTATACCTAATAGCCTCTCCGCAGCCTGCGCCCTATTAATCTCTTTTTTCCCTCTGTATTAGCAAGGACTCGCTAATATACGCTATATAACTAAGTCTTTTGTGCCTATTGCACATGCTTTGTAACAATAAGGATAAAGCTATATTTCGAATATTTGAATTAGAATCTATTTCTTTAATATAGCGTTATTCTAGCTATTTATTCTAATTATTAAAATTAATTAATATTAATAGATTATATTATATAAATAATATAAACAATATATATATCAGAATTATACTAATTCTCTTATTATCATTATTATAGCTAAATTTAAGCTATAAACTAAAGAGCTTATAGCGGTTGAACGCCGATAATTTTCTATTTAACTATATTAATTAGCTTTATAGCCAATCTAGCTATAAAGCTAACTTTCTATAACGCATAAATATATAGCAACTGCCTATTATTCCTACAATCTATATTACTATGTATATTATTATTTAAGCTAATATATAATACATTTTCCATATTTTGATATATTTAATATTAATTATATATTTATAAAATTCAATTTGAATAGAATATAATAAAGTTTTTAAAGCTATAGAAAATCGCTATATATTAAATAGTTTGGAAATATTAGTGGAAATGGGTATAGGTAAAGAAAAACCTAACTATAAGCATGAAACTCTATATAAGCATCAGATGCTGATTCCCGTGGTGATGCTTATGTGCAGTTTTGAGTGTAGTACTTTGGAAGACTTCGAGTGCGCGAGTATTACATAAGTATGTGCATTGCTGAAGTCCATAGATTTCGCAACTGTGAAATACCAACAGTCCGTCTCGCTTGCGCCCATAAACATAAAATCCACTCCATGCCACAGTCGTGAGGCATTCTGCCCCCTTCGTAGCAGTCAAACGTTGTGAAAGGGGTGATGCCATGTTGTAAGCATTCAAGGAGGACGAGGAGGCTTGAACGTGACCGTTGTGGCGCTTGCATGGTGGTTTCATAACGGCGAGCGACAAGTCGAGATTGATGGAGCAGTCGATGAATCCCCTGAACTGACAAGAGAAGGACCGCAACAATAGCTGGACTGTCTCCATCGGTTTCAATGTTCTCTTCAGCATCCTCCACCATAAGTACGTCGCATAATCTATTCTCGCACAAGCCTCTCACCCCAGGAGGTCTACGATGACCTGCATACGATGTCCAAATACGCTGTTAACGACGAAGCATATCATCCACTTGTCAAATCGCGAATTACCGGCTTCCGCAAGCTTCGGCTGCGGAATTGCCGTCCTCAAGCCCTTGAACAAAGCGATTCGAGAGCCCTCGAGGGTCCTCGAGGCCCTTGAACTGCTACTTGACGTCACTATGAAGCGACGAAAAGCATGATGGGCACCACGCGGACAGAATCCTCTTGCTCAAGCGTGACTTCGGTAATGCTGAGCCGGGAAGTCTGTACAGCAACAATCAAGTTATGTCTGGCTAGACGATGTCCCTTACCGAGGATTGCGGAGAGTATGAATACAAGAACAGAAGAGAAGCGAACTCGAAGAGCTCCTCAATCTCCAGCTTAAGCAACTGAGGCCCGAGATCACCCTTCTCGTGATCCCAGTGGGAAACACGGGCATCGTACTCCTCGTGATTTCCCCGGATCTTTGCGGTTTTCTACTCGGTGTTGGCACTCTTGGTGGTGGATGTTGTGGTCAGGCCAGAAAAAAGAAAAGTGTGACCAAATTATGCGGGTACGTGTATTTCTTGTTTCAATCGCTTTGCAAACATGAACGCCCAGTGCTGTAAGATATCCTGCTCCGTTTGTGACCACCCAGCCAGCCAACCCTTTATAGACGGGCAATGAATTTTCGGACAAGCGGCCTGACCATCATTTGGAGGAAATTCAACGCCCATATAGACATATGATCATCAATAGCGCACCGCGAACTGGTCGCATAAATGCCGCGCCCTACTTGCCATAATCCAAATCGACGCCCTTGCCCCGGTCCCACTCGCGGCCCTCGCCCTTCTTAGTCCACTGCACATCATCGATACTCTTCTCACCGCCCTCCTCCCATCTCTTAATCTGCTCTTCCGTAAATCCGGCCTCCCGCAGCCGGTCTCCCCCTTGCTGCCTGAACTTGACTCGATCACGCAAAGCCTCCAGAGACTCATTCCAGTCATCGAGAGCGTTGTCATCCGGTTGCACGTCGGACTTCGGGTCGTAGTCGGGTGTGAAGCGCCAGTCCATGCCAGACGCGCCGCGGAGCGCACCTCGACCACGCGGTAGTACTTTCGGGGGCGGCTTAGGGCCTATCAAGTCCTCTAGCGGAATCGAGTCTGCGTCGTCGTTTTCGCCTTCCTGTTGTCGTGATTTGGCTGGCTTCTCGTCGGTACGCCGCAAGTATGATGAGCGATCCGAGGCTTCCCGGGCGCTCTTATGCCTGCCTGTCTCGCCCAGCGGTGATCGACGACGATGATCCTTCTTGGGAGTGCTCCTCGGTGATCGTGACTTTGACCTCTCTCGCTCCCTGCGCCTGCGCTTTCGGTTGCCCTCTACGTGCTCGTCATCCTCGGATGAGGTATATCTTCGCTTGTGGGAGGCTCTGCTCTTGGCATCCTCCTCGCCCTTCTGCTCTTTCCGCCGCACACTGTACCGCTCCACCGATCGCCTCCTCTTACTCTTGGTGTCGCGTACGCGACTCGGCACACCGGCCATGCCGTTATTGCGTGGCTTGTCCTCTGGTTCCGCTCTCGATCTCTTGATCTCAGCACCGCCATGCTTCTCTTCGTCCGCCGGTGCAGGTCGTCTTCGTTGCGCGGGCGCCGCGCCGCCGCCAGACAGCAGCGCCGTGATGTTGCCCAGCTGGCGGCCGCGAATCTCGCCAGCGCTGGGCCTGTATTTCCGGCGCTTGGCCTCCTCGGCGTCGGACAGGTCTTTGAGGCGCGCCTGGGCTTCCGTTTGTTCCTTCGCGAGTAGGGCTTTGTTGTGGCGGTCGGTACCTTTGATGATGTTGCGCAGGAAACGGGTGTTGGGCTTGAATTTGTTCGCGGGTCTAGTGTCGACGAGAGAGGCACTTGTCAGCGAGCGGGCGGCGAAGGGCGCGTGAAGTGGGTGTTTGCGCACCTGGAGGAGGAGGAGGATGTGTAAGCCTCCATGCCCATGGTGGAATATCTGAGGGAGCAGTCTTTGGCTTCTTCGACGAGCATTTCGGTGACGTAGTCGTCTGTGATGAGGTCGTCGTTACCCATCGTGAAGGGGCAGCAAGTGGAAAGAAGCACAAGGGTTGTGGAGGGAAATGAAGAGGACGGCTGGTAACCAGGATATGACTCCCTGCAGCCTTGTTGATCGCCAGACAGAACGCTCGCTAAAGTACGGAGTGCGCTAGTCCTGATTGGGAGGTTTAAGTCAAACGGGAAGTAAATAAACGCCGTTGCGGTACGCGTTTTCTCGAAGGAGTAAAAAATGAGCTCGAACGACACAACAAGACTAAACAACATTGTTTTCGTGTTTTGAGAGTGTCGAAAGAAGCAGTCTGTCTCCCATACTCGGAAAGCAATAACGCCGCAAACTACAACTGGACCGAACGAGCTCAAGTTCGCACCAAACCTCACTCACCACAGCGCCCACAACATGGCGACTGCAAGAGCAGAGAAGGTCCTCCAAGACCTAGAAGACTTACAATCAAAGCACGAAGTCACAATCCTCAAGCTCAGCGCGCCCATATACAGCGCTCTTCCCCACACAAACCACGACGATACCACCAACATCCGCACCTCAGACGTCTCCAACTCCTCAGTGGACGCGACCCCAGCTTCCCTCGAAGCCGACCTGGCACACTACAGAGAGCTCTTCGCCAAGCTCCGCTTCAGCTACGTCGAGCAAGTGACCAAAGAAAAGTTCATCCGCGCTATCGTCGGCGAGCCCCCGCTCATCGTCTCCCCGCAAGAGAACCTCGCCCTGCAAAAGCAAAATGCTCTGGCCAAAGGACAGCTCAAGCAGCTCAAAGTGCAGGTGAGCGAGATGGTCGAGGAACTGGAGCGCCGCGGCACAGACATCGCAAAGCGGTACGAGGGCGTGCGGACGGAAACCATCGCGCTGCGGGAGTTACCAGGCAAGATCGAGGGCTTGGAGGCGCGGAACGCGGAGCTGCGCGACAAAATGCAGCCGGGCGAGAATCCAAGCCTGAATCTGCCACTGGCGCGGACGCTGGAGCTAGTCGCGGAGAAGAAGCTGCAGCGGCACGAGCTAGATCGGCAGCTGGAGCAGCTGCGGAGCGCGGTGCCGCGGAAGCGCAAGGAGATGGAGAGGCTGCAGGCGGAGCTGGCGCCGCTGGAGCAGAAGCGGGTGCATAGTGCGGTGGCGGCGAAGGAGGCGAGGAGGCGGAAGGAGGCGGCACTGGGTGGGGTGGAGGATGATTTGGAGGAGAGGGGGAGGTGGTGGCGGGCGTCGGAGGCGGCGTTGAGGCAGATGCTTGAGATTGAGCATTGAGGGCTCTTTGGGGTTGGGGGGTGTGAGGTGTTTGGGCGTTACTGGCTGGGAACGGAGGGACCATACCTGGGTACTACCTGCGAAGATTAATTGCGATGAACTTGTGGTCTAGATCACGAGAGGCTATGCTCAGCAGTGCTCGAAAGTGGGTTTCATGAGAGTCTTGCCAGAGTCTTTGGTGCAGCAAAAGTCTGCAAGATTGCTATACAAGACCTACGAGCCACAGGCGCATCAAGAGGAGCAGCGCTCGGTGGCATTCCTTTGCGTCTTTGCTGTTGATTAGAGCTTCGAGAAGTGGGACAGTGACAAATACAAGCAAAAGCTTCTAGAATTGTCTCTAGAGACGAGTAGAGCTTCGACTCTAGATGTCTCTCTGCGCACAATACGTCCATGCGTGCGCATTGGGCTAAAACTCGCAACAGAGGCAGCCTGTTGATGCTGTTGACCTCATCATGGAAGTACAATATACCCCCAGTTCGTTCGTGCGCCCACCTTCCCTGCCACCTTGGCGCCAACCCTAACCCTGTCAATTCTAGCCAATAGGAGAACGAGCGCATGCTGACCAAGCAACTCGTTTCCCGCAATCCCCGAGATTATAAATTTAATCTACTATATCTCTTTTTTAATAATAATCTTAATAATTTATATAAATTATCACAAACTTTTTTTCTCTTAGGTAATATTATAAAGCTTTAAATTACTTTAAATAGGCTTTTTACGGCATAATTTTCAAAATAAATATAGAAATTATTGGGAGGAATATTACGGTTGCTGTGCAGGTTAATCCCTGTACGCCGTTGCTGGCCTTCACGGCTAGCTTACGTAACCACCAACCTATATAGACCTCGGCCAGCCCTCTAGGGCTAGCCACCAACTTAGCTATACACACAACCAGAAACAACAATATACCCAAAACCAACGATTACGGCCAACTGAATTCAGTGATAAGAGACGAACCAATAGAAAAGGATATATAACCGATATATATACAATGGGCTGAGCTATGCTTAGCCTTAGCTAGGGACCGGATAAGGACCGGACAGGGTCCGTACGTAGCCCGTACCTATATCTAAGAAGCAGCCCCCTCCTTTTCTTAAATAATTTCCTTAAATTTTACTTTTCATCCGAAATCATACTTCATTAAAGCATTTAGCAGATAGCCCTTTTAAATCAGCTTTTTATATTAATTTCGGATAATCTTTTTATAGATGCCCTTAGGTTTATTATAAAGGATTCGGGAGTTTATTATAGATATTGATATTATTATAATAAAAGGGTTTGGCGATGCCGGCTAGCCGCTTTATTAATCGACGATAAAGTATCGTAGGGATCTTAAGCAGCTGGATTATATTTATTATATAGATATATACCTCTTTTTCGATCTTATCACCGGGGACGGGCCTTAGCCTAGCTATTAATAGAAGATATAATAGGTACCCTTTTTTATAACGGGCTTTTTTTAAAAACCTTTAATATAAGATTCATTTTCTTCGGGCTTTTTTTAGGCTAGCCTAGGCCAAAGCAATTCCTACCGCCGATTTAGGGTAGTACGGTACTTTAGCTTTTTTAGACTTATAACGGAGGAGCATTTTAATCGTATTAGCACTTTAATAGGGGTATATTCTAATCTTTCCTTTAAAACTAAAAGGGGGCTTTCTATTTATTTTTTTCGCTGGGCTAGTTATATTATTAGCATATTAACGCTTTCCTTTTATTTCGGCCCTTACCCTAGATTTCGGCTTAATAGGTTTAAATATCTATTAAAACGTTGTTAAAGGCTTGTATTTCCGAGTTTGAGATGTGGGCTTTTTGGGTTGAATAAAAGAGGGCTTCGACCGCGTTTATACGAGAAAAGATAGCGAGGTATAAATATTTCGTTTAATTAGAAGCTCGTATTAATAAGATATTTTTAACGGAAATTCGATATAAATGTATAGATACGGGGCTTAGGTTTAATAGCGATTAGCGTATATTCTCGGCTTAAATTCGGATAATGCGGTATATTATTAAAGCGGATAGGATTTTTATTAGTAATAATTATAATTTATAGGTATGGTTATAAAATTAGCTAGATATTGAAATCTAAGTTTAAATCGTAACCTTTTATAAAAAAGGCGGGCATTATAAAATGTTTAATACGGATAATTGTTTTCGGTATTTAGATAAGATTTATATGGATCCGTATTAATCCGTGGCCGTTTTGGTCGAATTGGAATCTATAATTATGGCAAATGGCGAAACCTTTGCTTTATTTCTAATCCGATTCGAAGCTCTCTTAAGCGCGGTAAGTGGTTTATATTGGTCAGATAAGGTATATATTAATTATCTCCGAAAACGATTATCGAACTGGATTAAAGATAAGGCCATTGTAGCCAAGATCGATAAAATTATATATGTATCCGCGGTAATAGATTATTGTGCCTTAGTTTAGAAGTTCGAAGCCTAAGATATAAAACGGAACTATCGTTTTTCAGCTTATATACGCCCGGGGCCAACCTTTAGTTCGGTGGCGCCTTTAGTTCGGTGGCGCTTTTATGTATGGATAAGGATACCGTTATAACCGGAATTAACATAGCCTTGTTTTTAGTTCTGCGCAGGGGCGGTAGAAATAGGGGTAAGGGCGTAGGCCGGGGTTGTAAGGATTAAGTTCGTTTAGCTCTAATTTTAAATTAATCTTTAGCGGCATAAATATCTTGTATGAATCGTTCTGATAAATCGTTCGGTTATAGTTGGCGATGTTTGTGCCTGGGTTTGTTAGGTTTTTCAATAAGTCCGTAACGAGCGATATATATACGGGGATTGTTTTTGTTACGGTAGTAATAGTTCTTTTGTCCGGGATTACTTATAAAAAGCTCCCGAACGATCTATTACTGTTATGGCCGTTATAAAAGTTAATATTATTAAAGAATAAAAAACGGATAATGGTTCGGAAAATAAATAGTTTTTGCGTTTAATCTTATATTAAAACCCCGAAATTTTATTTTTTATATACGGATTCGGATAGAAAAACAAAAGATATTATAGATTTGCTATTAGTTTTAATTTCCGCCTTCATTAATCGTATATGTTTTGTTAATATATAAATAAATAATGGTTGTGAATATTATACCGTTATTAGCGAACGCGTAATATAAAAGTTGAAATTAGAATAAATACGATTTTCGATGCCTCGGGACCTTAACGGCGTTTTAAAGATTATTAAATACCGATATATATTATATACATATCCCGATTCGAATTAGATATAAATAATTACTAAATATAGATTTATACCTATATTATGCTCGGTATAAATAAAGATATGATTTTAAGATTACTATAGATAAAGTATTACAGAATTTCTTTAAATATAAGAAAGGGATTATTTCGGATTAATGCAGCTAAGGGATTTAAAGTTAAGGAGATTTTGGCCTGCCTAATATTTCGGGTTAATAGGCTGCCCGGTTTAGTTTTTATAACTATGATAATGCAATAAGAAAAAAAGCGGGACGAAATAATTAATTTCGTCGGTATTAATTTATAAAAAATTATGATTATTCTATAAATTACGGCTTTATAAAGAATAAAGTTGGATCTATTAAAAAAGCTCTCGCCGGAATTTGCGGCTTTTTAAGACCTTTTGATTAAAACAAAGCTTCCGATTTTCCCTTATACCGGGGGATTTTCGATTATTATATCCGATTAAAAAAAGATGCCGATAATAGCGCGTTTAATTTGCTTTAGGGCCCGTTATATTCTATGCCGTAGGATTAATTATTGGAATTATAGAAATAGGTTATAAAGCTGGTGGATAAAGGTTGGGTCCGTGTTTCGTCTTCCCCGGCGGTTGCCTTAATATTTATAATCCGGAAACCGGATAAGGGTTAGCGGTTTTATATCGATTATCGAATTTTGAATAAAATTTCGGAATAAGATAGATTTCCCTTACTATTAATTAAAAAGACCCTTCGTTTTTTGAATAAAGCGCGGTGGTTTATTAAGTTGGATATATGGGCGGCGTTTCACCAGCTTCGAATCGTATTTGGTAATGAAAGGTTGATAGTATTTCGGATTAGATTCGGCTCGTTTAAATAATTAATATACCTATTCGGCTTAACGGGCGCATTAGGGTCGTTTTAGCGATATATCAATAATGCTTTATATAAGATATTAAACGATTTCGTTATAGTATATTTGGACGACTTTTTAAATTTCTTAAATAATTCTCGGCGGGATTATATAGCAAAAGTGAATGAGATATTGCGCTATCTGCAAAAAACGGGATTTAACCTAGATTTAAAAAAAATATAAATTCGCCGTAAAAGAAATAAAATATTTCGGCTTTATTATCGAGGCTAGTATTGGGGTAAAGTTTAACCCCGAGAAGGTATGCGTTATATCGGAATAGGTACGATCTATAAAATTTCGGGATATTCGAAGTTTTTTAAATTTTACGAATTTTTATCGGGATTTTATTAACTATTTCTCTAAAATTATTAAACTTTTGATTCGTTTAATTAAAAAAGGTATAATTTTCGAATAATCGGAAAAAGCCAATACGGTTTTCCGCCGGTTAAAGGAAGCGTTTATAATAGCCCCGGTGTTTATCTAATAAGATCCGGATAAGACTATTATTATAGAGGCGGATAGCTTAAGCGAAGCGATTGGTAAGGTGCTATTTTAATATAGTATAGATGGCTTTATATGTCCGATAGCCTTTTATTTAATTCGATTAACGCCTATTTGACGGAATTATTATATTTACGATAAAAAGCTATTAACGGTGGTCTTATACCTCGAAGTATAATTTTCGGAACTCCGCAATATTTGCGATTTTTTTATTATATTTATAAATTATAAAGGCTTAGAATATTATACCCGGCTACAATTAATATCGAAGCGATAAATATATTAAGCGGAGATATTATTGTTATTTAATTTTCATTTAAAATATCGCCTTGGTAAAGATACGGTAATCTTGGACGCTTTTTTTCGTCGGATTTAAGATCGCTTTTACGATCGATAATATAAAAATCGCATCTTTTAATCTATCTCTATCTCGAAATTAATAAGCCGGATACGCTAGAGATTGGCATTTACAGATTTGGCTGTTATGGACGCCTTTAACGGAAGCGAAAATAAAGCAAATAAACTTAAATTGAGGTTAGATGCGGAGCCGGATTAAAATCTAATAGACTCTTTATAATTAATATAATAACCCCCCTGCCTATCGTTATAACGATTATAAGGTCGGATATATTTATCGTAGCTCTTTTAACGACTTTATAGGACGAAAATGTAAAAGCGGATGTCGTTTATAGGCATAGGTTCGCGGCGGTCTAAAAAGGCGACCGCATATTCCCTAAAGAGGCATATACCTACAAATAAATTACGGATTATTTGTTAAATTTAAAAAGCGTCTTATTATACCGCGGCCGGATTTAGGTATTTGTTTATAAACCTTTGATTACGATCTTAATCTAATGTATATATAATTCTCCGTTATTCGGCTATATTAAGAAGTATAATATTTTCCGTATTTTATAACGGGACTACTATTAAGGCGGTATATCGTCGGATATACGAAAATTTTATATACTTTATAATAATTACCGTATAACTATAAAATCGAAAAAGCTCTGATAAAGGTTGCTATATCTAATTCCGCTACCGGACTATTTTTAAATATAAATTTCGATCGATTTTATAATAAACCTTCTATTTTTATAGGGCGGTCCGCGATACCTAATAGTGATTATAGACCGCCTATCCAAATATATCTAATTGAAGCCGATGTATTTAATAACGGCCGAAGCTTATATAGAACGGTTTAAAATATGCTAATTTCGATTTTATAGATTCCCGGACGATATTATCAATAACAAAAGATCGGATTAAACAAGCCAGTTTTAGTTTATATTATGCTAATTAATCGGTATAAATCAAAAGCTTTCAACGGTATACCACCCGGAGACCGATGATAATATAGAACGAATTAACCAGGATATTCAAAAATATCTATAGAATTTTATTTTATATGCTTAATTCGATTAAGCCGATCAATCGCTTTATTACTAATTAGCGGGAGCGGCTGCGTTGACCGTGCGCCGGGCTATATTGACCGTGTACGTACCTTTTCGGCTAAAATCTCAATTTACTAAAATCCCAAAAGGTACCCCTTTGAAAAAAAATCGCTATAATTTTTATATTTCTTATAAAGATGCCGCCCGGCAGCCCGCTATAATAACTTAGCCGATATATTCCCGAGATCCTCTAAATCCACAAGTATCACTACCGTAATCTATAAATTTATCAATAAATATATATAATTATTTTGCAATCGCAACTCTAGGCTAAATGCCACCCAAAACCAAACTAACCTAAGATACAATTATAATGAACTATATTTAATATTTTTTTAAATCACTTTTGAATTTAAATCTATTCATCTGCCTAAATGCCATATTGCCACGCCTGCCGCCCGCCACGCCTGTTTTTTGATTGACAGCCCTATGCTAATTAGGCCTAAAACGCTTAAATCCGGGCTTAGATTTAAAATCTCCATAAATTTTTCTACCACCGCCTTTCTTATTAATTCCGGCCGCTACGGGCATGGGCCCGGCCTCCTCGGCTAATTGATAATATTATAGTTTTAAGAGGCTATAAGTTAAAAATCGAAGATAGCACGAGTTCATCGCGATCAGGATCATTACTAACCTTATCTTTATTATCTTTAGTTTATAAGGGGTATATAGCGATATATATTTTTATATAGCTTATTAATGATATCCCTACGAAGTTTTTAATCGTCGTTTTTGGCCTTAAAGCCTTTCTAGCGTACCCGGTATTTTTAACGGCTTTTATAAATCCGAATATTAATAATACGCTTAATTTTATAGAATTCGCCGTCTTTATTTTTCTCTTTTTGCTTTTTTTCTTTATTTTATTGTTCTTCCTTTTATATAGATTATAATATAATTGGCGCGTTAGCTAACGGCGGTGCGGTGCTTTTGAATAGGGCGGCGATGATGGCTTTTTGATACGCAATAATTTCTTTTTATATAAGCTTTTTGATATATAGTTTTCTCGGATTTTTGATCTTAGGTACGTTATGACGAGCAGCGGCTTTTATATTGGTGTCTTTCGCTTTTATGGTGTTTTAAAGAGCTTATTTTTTTATATTCGTTTTGGATTTAGTTTTGCGAGTTAGCGGAAGATATCGGCGGAAAGGGGATAATTGCGTTGGAGGTGCTAGTAAGGATCGATTTAATTTAGGAAAAGAAGTATATCATTTTCGAGGGTAAAAGCGATTTTGCGTTAGCTAAGGAGGCCCTATTGGATTTAAAAGAAGAGGATTAGTATTAGCACGAATAATAAGAGAAAATATATACCTTAAATGTATATGGGCGATCATTTGGGCTAAAGCTAATTTTATTATTTTTGAGAGCTTTTTTAGCAATTACGGCCTATTTTTTTTATTTTTTAGCAATACGATTTTCGGGATTTATTTAAAGAGGTATTTGTAGAGGAAGGGATCGAGGTGATTGCTAAGGCATTCGCGACGATCAATGCCGATGCGATCTTTATAGTGGGTTTAAATGCGGCGCGTTAATTAGACGATTCGAATATAAAGTTGGTTTAGATTAGCTTTGCGATTTTTGAATAGTTTTTTGAGGATAACGTAAGAGCTGTCGTTGCGAAAGGTGGCTTTGATTTTATAATTGCGATTTTTTGATATATAACAAATGTAGAATTCCTCTATATATAATATATAGGTTTTCTCTTAATATTTTAGATTTTCGGTTTCATTTGGAAATTCTTTTTTAGCAATAGCTTATATCTATTTATAGGTATCGTTTTTAAGGTAGATATAGTTCTGAATAACGTAAATCACGCTGTCCGTATTTTTAATCCAATTCCGCCTTAAGCCCGGAGGAGCGCGTCCGTAATTAAGTGGAGGTTTGGCGTAAGGATTTTTAGATATATTAATACTGCGCTAGCGGTAATCATTTAGCTTTAAGATCATAAACGCAATTATCGCTATATTTGCGTTTTTTTTAAAGCTTTCTATCTTCGCTATAAACCATAAATTCTTTTTTATCGCGATCGCTAATATATCTAAAGCTGTTGCTTTTTATAAAATCAATCTTTCCGAGATAGGTGCTTTCGAAAAAGCTATTATATTTCTTTTTAACGTTATATGCTATATTTTTGAGGATATGCTATAAATATATCTGGTATTTGGTGCCACGGTATAGAGATACGTTAGAAAGAGTGTCGGCAGGAAGGGTTTCGGTAAGGTTTTCGGTAGGAGGGTTCTCGGTAGGGTTTTCGGTAGGAGGGCTTCTAATAGGAGGTTAAACGTTAAAAGTTGTTGGTATAAGGAAAATTTTGTATATTGCTTTTTTAAAAGCTTTATTAAAGTCGCTGATTATTATAAACAGCTATACGATTCGGTA
This sequence comes from Ophiognomonia clavigignenti-juglandacearum, assembly GCA_003671545.1. Lineage (NCBI taxonomy): Eukaryota > Fungi > Ascomycota > Sordariomycetes > Diaporthales > Gnomoniaceae > Ophiognomonia > Ophiognomonia clavigignenti-juglandacearum. Next base: position 43,784 of record PYFS01003517.1, on the reverse strand, counting down.
ATTTATAACGATCTATTTTATATAATTAAAGATTTAACGGAATATTATAGTATTTTCTCTTCCTATCAAAGCCCAATAGATGTTAATGTAAGGGGAAAAAATCGTATATAGGGTATAGCCGTAGGTTTGAGGGTGCTAGGCCAAAAAGGGACTAGGGTGATGAATAATCAAAGAGTAGAATAATCGGTAGATATGTTGGATATAGTCGTTATATTAGCGTTGTTGTTTTGCTTACTAGAATAGCTAAAAGGAGGAGAGAACCGTAATATATATAGTTTTTGATTTCGGCTTTTCGGGTTATATCTTTAGCCCGATAAGCCTGATAGCTAAGCCTCTTTGGGAATAGCTTCATTATATTATTAATGATGAGTCATAATCGTATCATGTGATGACTCACACAGAATCTTCTAGAAATAATTGATTTATAATCGTAATTAAGTATTTCCGGCAATAGCGATTCTGGTAATTTCTAGAAGGTTCTGTCACGTGACCTGCTTACGTAATCAGACCTAAATATAAGGTATAGTTATATTATAATATAGTGCTTATAGGTTATAGATATATAGTCTAAACCTTATTTGGCTGGGTAATTATTGAATTTTAAATAATTATTTTATTTTAATTATATCTTGTGCGTTTTATTATATCTCAGCCAATTCTTTATATTTTATCGTTATTTTTGCACTATAGTATTTATTATAGTTTATATATATATGATTATGTAATCATATATATATGTAATCGTGCATTTTCATAATATGCACCTATATTTAGTTCTACTAAGATTAGCCCGAATAAGTTTACGAAAAGGTTTGATATAAATCTGATTACGAAAATACCTAAAGTCGGTGCTTTTTTATTCATATTTAAAATTCGCGCCGCGGCGTTTGTACGATATTTACGAAATAGCTACGATATTATATAATCGATAATCGTATAAACTTAATAATAATTAAAAAATTCGGCGAATCGCCGACGATGCTTTATAAAGTAATATAAAATAAGAGATTAAATATTGCTAAGCTTTAAGAATATCAAGACGAATCGGCCGAGCAAAAAGCTCGATTAGGTTCAACATAGATACCGGGTTAAAAATGTCAAAAGCCCGTTGAACATAATACTAAATATGTTAGGGGGTTTATATTATATCTTTTATATAGATTTAATTGAACGTTTAATAAATTCGGTATTGCTTTCTTAAATATAGAACGGATCCCGCTTTATTTTAATAATAATATCAATAAAACCGAATATAGAGCTTTACGAGGAATATTTTAATAAAGAAATCTTATAAATTAAAAATATTCGGGGCCGCGGCAAATAATATTAGGTGCTGGTAAAGTATTTTAATTATGATAACCCGGAGTAAGAACCGTTGGAATATCTTTAGGAAATTAAAGCTTTAGATAAGTTCGAAGTACGGTGGGGGAGTGCGTTTAAGAATAATAATCCGATATTACGACGATGGCGTTTGTGATCCGGGGCTAGGAAAAGATAATAATTATAGAGATTTGGTCATATTACGGGGATAAAGTGGTTATATATAGAGTAAGTATAGGGGAGGTATGGATAAAAATATTAATTATATTGGGCTATTTAGGCGCTACCCGATTCTACGCCGAATTCTTGCTTATAACTATTTTAGGTAATTATTCTATAAGCTATCTTTTAAATCGCCACCTTTTTTATAGGTGCATATTATGAAAATGCACGATTACATATATATATGATTACATAATCATATATATATAAACTATAATAAATACTATAGTGCAAAAATAACGATAAAATATAAAGAATTGGCTGAGATATAATAAAACGCACAAGATATAATTAAAATAAAATAATTATTTAAAATTCAATAATTACCCAGCCAAATAAGGTTTAGACTATATATCTATAACCTATAAGCACTATATTATAATATAACTATACCTTATATTTAGGTCTGATTACGTAAGCAGGTCACGTGACAGAACCTTCTAGAAATTACCAGAATCGCTATTGCCGGAAATACTTAATTACGATTATAAATCAATTATTTCTAGAAGATTCTGTGTGAGTCATCACATGATACGATTATGACTCATCATTAATAATATAATGAAGCTATTCCCAAAGAGGCTTAGCTATCAGGCTTATCGGGCTAAAGATATAACCCGAAAAGCCGAAATCAAAAACTATATATATTACGGTTCTCTCCTCCTTTTAGCTATTCTAGTAAGCAAAACAACAACGCTAATATAACGACTATATCCAACATATCTACCGATTATTCTACTCTTTGATTATTCATCACCCTAGTCCCTTTTTGGCCTAGCACCCTCAAACCTACGGCTATACCCTATATACGATTTTTCCCCTTATATTTTTATTATCGAATATTTTATTTTACGCTAAAAATTATATTTAGATTTCAAGATTTTAAAATATTTATATTTTATTATTCGGTTATATAAAAATATTCGGCTGTTAGCGGCGCTATTTAAGGCGGCCTTAAAGAATAGGGGAGTCGAATAGGTTATTATCCTTATCCTAGTTATCTAGATCTTCTTTATCCCGATTTAACTCTTTTTTTTTCTTCGATAATACGGCTGCGGGAAGGCGAATAGATATAATAATTATTACGGTTATAGCGGCAACATAGGGAAATATTATACGAGCGTATAATAAAGCGGCGGCGGTTAAAAAGTTAACGGTTGTTATTAAGGTTATTAAAGCGTAAAACCTAGGTTATAACCCGGGTATTTTCGGATATAATATAGGCGTTTTAGATAATAGCTAAAGCGTATTAAAGGAGGTGCGGGGTAAATATAAAGTAGGTATAGAGTAAATATAGTAATTTATTTCGAGTAATATCGGTTATAGCGGCTGCGAAGTAGTTTATATTAAGAATTTAGGGAAGGGCGACGGGGGTATAAATAGTACAAATTGAAAAGAGCGCTACTTTATAATTACGACCGCTAGTAAAGCCGGCCGTTATAATGGCGGGTATAATTAGAAAGGAAATAGCTTTGTGGGTAGCGATAGCTTGGTTATAATTGTCTTAAAGGGAAATGTATTGCGGGGTAAAGGAAGGGTATCGACGAATGTAATTATCTTCGGAGCGGCTGGGGTCGACGATATACATGCCTTTTTTGATTTTTTCGACGATATCGCGGCGGGCCCGACGGACCACTTTATCTAAAACGATTATTTTATTATTTTATTAGCAAATGGTTTTGCTTTTTTAGTAAATAATATAAAAGCGGCCGTTAAAGCGTATATAATCGAGTTTGCTGGTTTGTTTTAATTATTTTTAAGGTTAGCATCGGGTTAAATATAGATAAAATATAAAGTAGTATAAATAATTTATAAAAGCAAAGGCGGTAAACGATTGCTATTTAGATTAATAATATAATACCTTTATTGTCGGAATCCGATATAATAATATATACGCTTATTATATAGCGTAGCTTCTTTCTCTTTTTCGGTATAATAGTTATAAAGGCTATGGCCGAGATCGCGGGTAAGTTGGTGTCGTTTATTATTATTATTTAAGCCGCGGCTTATTAGATTTATAGCTGTATAAGCGTTACCGAAGTTGTTCTTATGATTAGGTATAGCGACGGATATTATAGTGGTAGTTATTATTATTATTATATAGGTGTAGGAAAGGTGCGATTAGGTAATAGGTGTGGTTGTATAAGAAATTAGAAATGCGGTAATAAAGGAAATAAAAAGAGATATAAAGAAGAAGCGATATATAGCGTTGTTTTAGGGATAAAGGAGCTAATGTAATTTATACGATAAAGATAAAAGCGGGGTATTATATTATATATAGTATAGGGGTGATTTGTAGGAAATGCGATATATATTATATATAGTGTGGGATCTATAGCGATGTGTATTATATGTAATACGGAGTTCACGGCGGCGTATATTATATATAGTAAAGGGTTTATATATACGTTATATAATTTTCTTTTTTCAGCTATACACCCGCCGTAGGGCTTATATAATATAATTTTCTTTAATATTAAGGACCCGGGAGGAAAAAGCATATAATGAGCTAAGCTATGCTTAGCTTTAGCTAGGGACCGGATAGGGTCCGGATAGGGTCTGTATATAGCTTGTATTTATATCCAGGAGGCAACCCCCCCCTTTCTTAAATAATTTCCTTAGATTTAGCTTTTTATCCGAAATTATATTTCATTAAGGCATCTATCTAGCAGGTAGCCCTCCTAGGTTAGCCCTTCACAATATATTTAATTTTTTGAAAAAAGAAAAGCGGGATTTCGAATTAATTATTAAATTATTTATTGATAGTATAATTATAATATTTAGCGCTTTTTTTCGAGGAGTTTAGCGATTTCGAAATAATTAATTTAATCGACGTAGAAGTTTATATTTTAAAATTTACGATAAAGTTAAATATAGCTGTTATCGTATTTTTAAAAACGTGTTTTATCCGCAAAATTAAAAGTAAAGATACTAAGCTTTATAAGAAACTACGCTTTATAATTTAAAGCTATAGCGATAGCAGTAAAATGGTAATTTTAATATAATTTGCGATTATTTAATATTTTAGCTATTGTTTCGTCTTCGCTTTAATTTTCACTTTATTAAACAAAAATTATTAATTTAGATTTACGATATTACATTGATATATATTTAAATTAAATAACAATTGCGTTATAGGATTATTTTGCTTTCTTTTAAAAAGATATACGCTAAATTTTTAAAAGGTGTTATTTTAATTTATTTACTTCTTTTTAACAATATATTCAAATTTAGTATCTATTAATATCATATATATTATAACTTTTATATTACCTGATTTATAATAGAGATCTCTATATATAATCTATATTCATTTATTTTATAATAAAATCAAAAGTTCAGCTTCTATATAATATAAATTAACGATATTCTTTATTTATTTCCGCTTATATTTAAAGCGAGAAAAGTAATAAAGTTGAGGAATATTAAATTTAAAGTAAAGTTTATAATTATTTTAAATATTATAATACTTTTAGAATTTAATAGCGTTTGTATTTTATTTAATATCGAAAACCTTATTATATATTCAAAGCAATAAAGCGAGAAGTTAGCTTTAATTAATACTCAAGCCGATAATTACGGTGCATAATACTTAACCTAATATATTTATAATATTTATCTAGCTTTTTTCTATTAGTTAAAAGCTACGTTTAATATAGCTACAACGGCTTAATATATAGATCTAGATAAAAAGGCCTGTAAAGTTTTAAATAAACGCTTTTAATAATAAATATATTATTTAGATTCTAGCTTACGATTTTTTTTTTAAATTTTAATAAAGTTAAATTAATGCTGCTTTTAAATAGCTTTTTGCTAATAATAAGGATTTCTTTGATTAAATCGGCTATATGTTAATTTTAGTAAACGAAATATATATAGATATAGAGTTTACGATTCGCGATAATTTCGATATATATTAATTTTATAAAGCTAAATGCGTAATTCGTTTAGTATTTGCTTTAAAGATATATGGAGTTATAAATAATTTTGATATCGTTATTTATATATTAACGATTTTACGCCGTATTACAAACCGCTTTAACTTTCTCTTCATATTATCAATAATTTATATAAGTTCCTTTAGTTTATATAAATGTTTAGTTGAATTGGGTATTATATTTAAGAAATATTTAATGATAGATGTAATAGCGTTAAGGTAGGTATATGAAAAGAGGGAGATTATAAAGATCCGTTAGATCTATAGTAGAGATAATATAGCTGACGCTTTTACGAAAAGTACGTCAAATAATGCGTTTAAACGTTTTTTTATTAATTAATAAAATTATTATATAGGTTAATAAGTATATCCGCCGGGATAAAGATTGGGAAAAGGGGTATAGAGGAATTAAAAGAAAATAGAGAGAATTAGAAAATTAAATAGATTGAAATAATTGGTATTAATTAATGCTAAATCCGACGAAGACTTGGTATATATATATATATATATATATATTAAATGCTATTTATATATATAGCGCCTATTTAAGTTTGAAAAGAGAATAATTAATATAGAGATTATAATATAAATTTAATTAGATTTATAAATATTTATTTCTTTTTAATTAGCTTTGCTTAATCGGGTAAATATAGGTAATAATAGATTTAGCGAATATATTAGCTTTATAACTAGCTATAACGCCGATGCTAGTTCTAATCGGGATTAGCGCTTTTTAGAGCTATATTTAAAATTTATAGAAATTAATAAATAAAGTATAAATAGAATATATTAAATAGTAATAGTAATATCGATATTAATTATATAATAAAATAGGAGTTATAAATAGATTTATATGATAATTTATATAAATATTAATTAGTATAGATTATATTAATGGTTTATATATATCCGATATATATTTAAATCCGGCGTATATATATATTCGGTATAATTATTTATTTTAATAGATTTAATTAATAGCAATTTTTACAGCTGCTATTTATTTTCTTTATAGCTATATAATAATAAAATCCACTTAGAATCTACTATATATATTAATATATTATTTACGTAATATAACATATCGATAACAATAAGAGTTATAATAATCCTTGTTCAAAAGCAATTGCTATTTTAATTAAAAAAATATATTGTAATGTAAAAGTGTAAAATTAGCTTTCTAGATTTATAACGGATTTAGCTAATAGCCCGGAACGCTTTCATATAATTGTCCGATTATATTAACGGAATTACGGTTTTATATATGGATCGGGATTAAACCTAACTTAGATGTGTAAATAGGTTGGGCAGCTGTATATCCAGTAGGACCCAGTTTTTCCTCTGTAATCCAATCCAAATATCATTACTGCAACAATCATTTGTTCGAAAGCTAAGCACTTTGGTACTGACGAACTCAGGAACCCCTCCCCCTCCCTTCGGGCACAGTCAGGATGTGGATAAAGTCGACCGTGCGATATAACACTGTGTTGATCCGACTCGATCGTGGGTATTCTCGGAACGAGTCGGGTAGTTCTCTCTTTTAGCTGCGCCGATTTAATGCCCTTTGAATATTATAGTGTTCCGCATACAGAACTTTATGTACTGAGCTAGGGAATGATCAGATGGCTAATCTAAGAGACTACACTAGCCGTGTTATGCTTGTAAAATACATGCACCCTTACCAAGAGATATAGATGTCTGTGAGGAAGCCTGTATCGTACTTAGAACCAAATCGTTGAGGAAGGTTTCAGAAGTGCTACCTCAGTTTCTGGATGCCATATCTTCTTGGTACCGGTCAAAACTCGTTCTGTACAGCAGGAAAGGTATGAATCAAAGAGCAACATCTTTGACCCAGGCACAATGAGCTAGTTGTACTTGCTTCAAACGGTCTGATCATCAGGATTGGAGTCAGCGCTGATTGGAGTACGATATCCAGGTTTCCTCTGAGTAGAAGGCAGCCCCGGCCTGTATGGAGGGATCAAATCCTTGGCCACTTGGTGACATGGAAACCGTGGCATATTCTACTGTACATCCAGGTCGCTCATGGTCGTTGTTCTAGCGCACAGCAGCAGACCCATTTCACGATGCACGCGAGCGTTGCTCAACTTCACCACTTCACTGTGGATGAGTCTGTTTGTGCCAAATTCACGGAGACAGTGAAGACCTGCATCATTTCACTGCATGCAAATGAGAACATAAAAGCTGAACTTCGGCTCCCTCCCTTTTCCCCGCCGCTCAACCTCTTCAGTCGACACTCAAGACACTGACTCCGTGCTGTTTGTTCAAAAGCACAGAGCGCAAAGTAAAATCCTGCGGCCTTGACTACATCATTTGGACATGGCCTACTGGACCGCTAACTGATTGCCCGTCTAGGATTCAATCAAAATCCTGGTGACGACCGAGTGCTTTTCAATGAGAATGGCATATACATTGGTGTGATCACTCGGCGGCCCAGTGGAGTATCACCACTTGGTGGCTACCGCTGGTGCCCCCCCGTTGATGCTTATGGACGCTAGGCTGCTGTCGATATTGGTGGGCGGCGAGGATGGAACTACCCAGGAGTGCCACCAGCCGGTGCAGGCTCGTACAATCGTCCAACTCGCTAGAACATTGCGTCTTCACAGCGGGCTCTGTGGTGAATCAGCCCTCCTTTGAGAGTGTCATCTCTACCTTTTCTAGCACGCCTCATGATCTCTGACTACTTATCAATCAAAGGTGGCACGACAACCCAAACGGTATGGCACCCGTAGGCAGTGTCAATGTTCAAGTCAACTCGTCGAATCCACCGGTAGTGGAAATGAACCCACCCAACGCTACCGTGGACCCCAACAACGTACTACAGTTCCCTCCGATGGACAAATCCACAGGTGTTTGGCAGCTGTACACGCACCAGAACGATACGACCAGCATCACGGCCGTTGCTGCCCTCCCTTCAGACTGTGCATTCGCCGCCAATCATGGATCCCGATTGTACTGGCAGGAGTGCCTGAGTCAACGGTCGAGTGGTGCGAGCGTGCTTCGATACAGAATCACTATTTCTGGCACCGGGTATGTTGACCATTCGTCTCTGGTTATAGCTGAAAAGGAATGACACTGACGACCGCAAAGACAGAATACCAATGGTTGGTGCACGGGCATCATGGACAACATACACGCAAAAGTAAGCTCCTGGCTCAAGAGACGCCAAATGGGTATTTTACACGCGCTCACGTGTCGCCTCCCCCAGTGTGGTCACAAGGGAAATCCGCAGAGCTATTACAGCTGCAACCAAAAGTACCCAGGGCACCGTGACCTCCTCGACGTCCACCGACACTAGTGACCCCGACTGGAACAAGTACTTTTACGGAATCGACATGCATTTCTACATGAACTGGCCCTGGTTTGAGAGGGACGCGGACCACGCTTGTGTCTTGGAGGCAATATACTCTGCCAGCTGTGCTGGGGCTGGCGTGAAGTCCGACAACGGCAAGTGGTGCCGCAACGCGTTCTGGACCCCCCCCCCCCGGCACCTTTGCTGGAGTGGGCGAACGATATAAGTTCGGCTGGAGCAAGAGCGAATGATCGCTTTGCAGGGCATAAGGCAGCCATTCCAAGATGAAACGAGTAGTGACGGCTGGAGGGGTCAGAGGCTAAGTAAGGGATCCTGGTGATGGCACTGCGATAGAATACTGAATCGAAAAGGAATTGCAAGGATGGTTGTTATTCATCTTGAGCATACTTTCGGATTTTCGTTGGATGGGAGCTGACAGGCTCCTGATGCTACGTAATGGAGTGCTTCGTAATGAACTGCGTGATGCCCTCTAAAACGCCTTCCGGACTCGGCTTGTCCGCACAAACATCCGGCTCAAAATCAAAAGTGGCTTGAAGATAGTCTCGCGTAGTAGGCCCAATGGTGGCTACAAACCTTGTCCTTGTTGGATCTTTGGGCCCTGCCTTTCCCGTGCTCACGTCCAACATGCCGAGACCCCGTAACATAGCTTCGCATCCCGTAGGTGAGAAAACTACGACCCAGGTCATTTTGGCTGGTGCTGCGGATCCAAGACAAAGCTTGAAATCCTCCAGGAAGGACTCCATAACTCCAGTGCCGTAGACTACGACCTCGTCGACCCGTATCCTCCTGTCCTTGGGCACGTCATCGCTCATGAGAGTCTTGGGGATGATATCCCGTCTCTGCTCGCCCACGAGAAAGAGGAGAGGCGGCTTGTCTATGCGATCATTGTACCACTCGCCGTAGTGATCGAGGATGAAGCGTGCGAGTTGATCGCCGTTTCCGGTGTGCTCCCCGAAGATGTGAAGAGGGGGTGCGTGGGGCACGGCTTTGAGAGCTCTAGTAGTTGCGGGCCCAACGCTGTACACGGGAACTCCCTGGACATGTGGCCATTTCTGAGTACCTGCTGCAGCTTCCATGAGAAAAAAAACAAACCAAAAAGAGAGGGGGAGAGAGAGAGAGAGAGAAGTCACACCTTGGGGGTACTGGAAAAGCTTGGTGAAGGCCTCGACGGCCCTCTGGGATGTGAAGATGAGGCCACCAAAGGAAGCACCAGGGTGTCGACCAATGTCCTTGGACTGGAGTATTGACTCTACTCGTGCCATGCCACGATCGTCCAATTTGTGCTCGAGTACTGGCACGAATGACGGAACAAACGAGAAGCCATGCGCAGGCCCGGAGAAGATGTCCTCGTAGCCATCCCAAGGCGAGGACTTGGTCTTGAGCAATAGAACTGGCACTTGAGACGTCTCCATGTCCTCGGCGGCAGAATGTTGTTGCGAACAACCGAGGAGACTCGTCGTATTCGGCGGACAGTGCAGAAGAAAAGGCCTCTGACTGTGGATAAGATGATTTTGTATATACCTAATTATGGTGGTCGTAATCGGCTTGTTGCTGGCCATAGCTCCCTTCAGGCAGGGATATAGTGCGTTATACTTTGTAGGCCCTGTCCCAAAGAGGTGGACCCAAAGTCTTGGCGCTGATGTCAGTCACTTTATTTTAGCATCCACGCGCCTGCACAATAAGGTCTCGATTATCGTACCGAGTGGGATTGCCAGACTCGCCCGCGACATTTACCAACCATGCGTTTCCCTCCCATGAGCTGACATCACGAGTTGCAAGATGGCCGAAGCATCTCAGAATCCGCAGACAGACGGGACCCCCGAGGCGGCAGCCTCTGCCACGTCCAAGCCAGCGCCCCTACCGGCTGGCGTCGTCCTGGGGCCCGACGGGAAGCCGTATGTTGATGCTGTGGTTTTCGCTGTGCAGTATTCGGACGTTGTAGCTGACCAAAGGCCACAGTTGCCGCTCATGCACCTCCAAGACTGCCTTCTCCGCCTGGGCAGCTCAGGCTAAATCAATGAAAGCCCCCCCCATCACCGCGTCAACACCCACCGCATTCCCCTCAACGACCATCGCCGACGACTGCCCAGCCGACGTTGAGACCCTCGGTCGGAGTTCGTGGACCCTCCTCCACTCAATAGCAGCCACGTATCCCATATCCCCGAGCCCTGCTCAACAGGATGATGTCGTGGGCTTCGTTAAGCTCTTTGCCCGTCTTTATCCGTGTTGGGTCTGCGCGGACGACTTCCAGAGCTACATCCGCAAAGATCCTGTCAAGGCCGGCAGTCGAGGCGAGTTCGGCACCTGGCTGTGTAATGCCCACAACGACGTCAACAAAAAGCTTGGGAAGCCTACATTCGACTGCTCCAAGTGGGAGGAACGCTGGAGGACAGGTTGGAAGAATGGGGGATGCGACTAAATTCGCCCCCCCCCCCCCCGGCTGGGGATAGTGCCGTGGCGAAACCATTTAGAGCTCTGACTTAGATTCGCAGCATTCATGGCGTTCGTAATGATGCCTTTGTTGCCACAGAGGGATGATCGCTGCTCACTCATACGTTTCTTGACTAATACACTCAACTTTGGACACATAACCTACTCCGAATGAGAGACAGCCACGACACTGTGACCTGACGCCCAGCGTACCACCATAAACCGAATCAGCTCTGTCCTTCGCCAATGGGTTCTGTATACCGTGCTGCCATGAGGCGCTGGGCCATGGAGCACGACCGTATGTCGACTCTGCAAACATCGCTGTCGATCGCCAAAAGCGGCCCGGACTCCGTTGCGAAAGCAACATTTGAAGGAATCTTCTTGCCATACGGATGAACGTAGGACTCGGAAACAAAATATGGCCTACCAGAGTGCTTGCATCTGATCATGCTAGGCGTACTTCTTGGTCATCTTAACAAGCATTGGACGAGGATGATTGCATTTCCATAATGCAGATGCCCGTGGAGAGGGACAAAGACGCACCAAGCGGCGCATAGAAGTGGGGCGGTCTAGTAGTGCCAGATGCGTGAACCGCCAGACCTACCAGGCGAGGCTATAGTGTGCTGTGTATAGCATGCAGGTCGAATATTGCTGGAATTGGGTGTTTCCGTATTCTAGAGAACCTGATTCTCAAGGGTTCTCTCTCCACGCAATATGCAAGTGTACTTGATTGTGTCTCTATGTCTTCACCAGTCCAACCTATCTTTGACCATCCTTTCCCCAATGATCATTGTTTGCAGCAACCCAAGTACCCACTACTCCCATCTGAGCTTATGACAAGCCATTGCAAACCCCACCTGTTGTCGACTGTTTGTGCCTGTTTGGCAATCCGATATGCGGCATCTGTGTTGGGAGGAGGTACTTGGAACGATCGAAGGTATTTGCGCGCATTAGGATCGCGCATAGAGTGTTAGTCCTTCGTATGACTGTGCGCCTAGTCAGTGGGAGGCGTCTGGTCGATGGTTTTGATGTAGACGGCTTGAGATAGCGCAAGGACCAGAGAGGAACCAGCTGGGCTTCGGAATCGCACCGCTGAATTCCGTGAAGATTCTTGGAGGTGGCAACAAGGGGCTGACGTTGTATGATCGATTTTGGACACAACGGCGTCATATCCTTCGTACCTTGGACAGTCCGTCGGCGGTTGTGATTCAACACAGTGCTTTGTGATTCAGGCTGTGGTGCCCTCTACCTTGCCACCCACAGTACCATCCAGTGGGGGTTCAGTGGGGATGGCGGCTGTCTGGCCCTTCTGCCACTCTTCTGGTGTCTGGCACTTGGCAGTCCATGCATGGATAGCAGCTATCTCCTCCTTCAGTGCAGAGTTGACCAAGCGATGCCTCTTCAGAGAATTCTTGCCAGCAAACTCTGGGGACACAATGATAACTGAAAACGCCTGCCCACATCCGCCTTTGAAGAGACCCGAGTCAGTATAAGGTGTAGAGTGGTGCTTTGGGTGGCTGAAGGGAAGAAAAAGGCTGGTGACGAACCCGACATGTCTGTAATATCGACATGGCTTGCCTTGAGTCGTTCAGTGATGGCATTCCTGAGCGAGCTCTCTGATATTGACTGGCTGGCCATAGCAGCGCCTGTCTATATTGGTTGGCAATTTCAAGAGGTTGTGAGGTTGTGTTTGTGTTTGGGTAGGCTCCCTAAGAGTGAGAGGAAGGAGAGCGATGTGTATGAGGTCCACGACGGCAACTGTAATGGACAGGGCAGCTGTGGGGATGGCAAGCACAGTGAAATGGGCAGCTACTCCACAGGCACAATGCCGCAAATCAGACAACAACAAAAGAAGAGTAGAAATGCAGCCGATGTACTCCTTGTAGATGAGGCTGTGCTGGATAAGGGAAGCTGTTTTTTATCCAGCGATGGTGATGGTGGGACTTTGTGAGAACAGTACGGAGTAGAATGTTCTTGATGTTGGGCTGAGATGACGAGTGATAGTGATAACAGGCTTGTGATAGAGGGGTGCTCCCTGCAGAGATGCAAATTAGCCAGTATGTAGGTATAGGGGCGCTCACACAGCTGTCATAATGCTTTTTCAAAATCCCTACTCTACCTCGGATTAATATTACTGGAATCATATATTTAAATTTGTTATTTCTTCATAATTGTTCCAATTTGTTGACGAAGCTAATCTAGCTTATTGTTTTATAAATCTTACTAAAATATAGTACTAGGTATAGAGCAGTATATATCCTTGCTACCTAGGTGGTCACCTTTGTTAAGTACATACCAGCTATCCATTATCTGCATCTGAGCTTCTGATTCAATACAGCAAGTTTATCCAACTACAGCTCTGTCTACCTGGGTCCTATGCACTCATGCCCACACACAGCATATACAGCTGCCATTCGAATTGATGTATCTCTTTTCAAAACCAGTTTTGCCACTCATTCCAAGCAGCTCATCTGTTACCGGTTTTTCCTCCCGTTTACTCGGTCATATCGGAACAAGAATATCGCACAGCTCTTACAACAACGCACGCACCGCAACTCGGTCGACGAGACGCATAGCCAACATGGCATCCAATGGCTCGGCAACGCCAAAGAACGCACCATTCACACAGGCGGTTGTGCGTGCCATGAGAGCTCTGTAGGCACCGCCCCTGTCGCCGATTTGCAGCAGTTCCTTCCACTGACCCGCTCGCAACAGCTACCCGGAAGAGGTCGCCGACAGAACATGGGACAACGTGGGCCTCTTGCTCGGCAACATGGATGAGCATGGCCAGAGGGCACTGGGTCTTGCAGTCACTCAAGAGAACAGCATCGTGCTCCTCACCAACGATCTTAGTCCTGCCGTCGCGCAGGAGGCCGTTACTAAGAACGCTTCAGTGGTCATTAGCTACCGTGAGTCTAGAGGAACGGGTCCCCACATCACTCATTGTGGCCTCTCAACTGACCCTGGGCCCAGACCCCTTTATTTTTAGAGGCCTCAAGTCCGTCGACATCACGGATCCCCAGCAGCGCATGCTGCTACAGCTAGCTCAGAAGAACATTTCCGTCTACTGCCCTCACACTGCCGTGGACGCTGTCCCTGGTGGTCTGAACGACTGGCTCGCGGACTTGCTATGCTCTCCACAAGAAAGCAAGTCCCGCTCATTCTGCCAGCCCACCTCGAAATCGCCACCGCCTGGCTTTGAAGGCTCGGGATACGGCAGAAAGGTCGATTTTGCCCAGCCTATCCCATTGACCCTACTCGTCAAGCGTCTAGCCAAGGGTCTAGGTGGCATCAAGTACATTATGGTGGCCGCACCCAAGCAGCCCGATCTGGCAACGTGGACAGTGCAATCCGCCGCTGTTTGTGCTGGGTCGGGCTTCGATGTGCTCAAGGGCGCCAATGTAGACGTCTTGGTGACAGGTGAGATGACCCATCACAACGCACTTCGTGCCGTCATGGAAAACAAGGTCGTCATCACGGTGTTCCACAGCAACTCGGAGCGAGCTTATTTGCGACAGCGCATGCAGCCAGCCTTGGAGGCCGAGTTGAGGAAGACCGAGGCACAAGCGCAAGTGCTGGTGAGCGAGGAGGATGCGGACCCCTTCGTGATATGGGATGTGAAGGACCTTGGTGATGGAAGGGCATGACATGTTGAGAGCTGCCAAGAGCGGAGCAGGCTTTCAAATAATGGGGTAACAATGTCAAAGCCGAGTGTTCTACGCTTGTAATTCTACCGATGCCTCCTCGCCCGTGATGGCAGCGTCCCCGCTTGCCAGACACAAGTCAATATCTTGGCCGCCCAGTCCCCGTTCCTTCCATTTGAGGAGGAATCTCTTTGGCAATGTCCAAGCCTCTTTTGCTTCCTGGACTTTGCCCTGTCGCACCAATGCCCTTAAGCGATCTGGCGTGTCGAGGACCTCTGCCACAACTTCACGGGTGCGTGTATTTCTCGCCTGGACGGCATTTATCTTAGCCGTGTCTTCAGGCCTTGGTGCCGACTTGCGCATGTCTTCTCGGATGGATGAAGCTTGTGAATATATCTGAGCTATAGCCGGGTCTAAGGTAGAAGCCATGGGGTTCAGGGGGTCCATGTTCTCGCGCATCTGTCGCGCAGCCAGGTGGTTAGCACACGTGGCCAGCACACGTGGTTATTTGTCCGGGACGAGGGAAGGAGACCAGTTCAGGGGGCACCTGGACAAGCATACCTTCCGTATGGTCTCAGTAGCGGTGATCAACTTGCTGTAGTTGTCATAGACTAATGCTTTCTTTTCCGCATCCAGGGCCCGTATTTCCCCCAAGATCCTGGTATATGTCTTCAACAGCTCGCCAAGACTGGTATCCTTCAACTTGGCCCTGACGTAGGCATCGGAGTCAAATCCGTCGACATCGATTTCCGAAAGGGGCACTTCCGAATAGGACGTCTCGGTAACATCTCCGACCGAGTCTGTGTCGGTGACTTCGAGCAGTGGCGGCGCGGCCGAAGTCGGAGTGTTCTTGAGCTTGTAGTACTCGCGAAGGGCAGCGCGATTATTTCGTTTGTTGGGTAGAGGCGGGATGGGCCCGCTACCTGGATTGGGAGAGCTGGTACCGGAGCGTGGGATGTCGAGACTAGGGCGAGTAGACGATGTGGGAGTGCCAACAAAGGAGTTGTTGCGACGAAGGGAGGAGGGATCTCGGGGCGTAGCTATGGTAGACATGGCCCAGTCCGGCGCACAGGTGTGTTGTCTTGTGCGGTGCTGTGCTGTGTATAGAGTTCCAAGACGTAAGCCCGTATTCCTTCTGTGAACTCTAGCACAAGCTAATGTCTGGTCAGAATCTGTCTTGGTCCGGTGGGTAGTTTATGGTGTTGGGTTGAA
The DNA here is from genome assembly GCA_003671545.1 of Ophiognomonia clavigignenti-juglandacearum. Lineage (NCBI taxonomy): Eukaryota > Fungi > Ascomycota > Sordariomycetes > Diaporthales > Gnomoniaceae > Ophiognomonia > Ophiognomonia clavigignenti-juglandacearum. Next base: position 27,688 of record PYFS01003517.1, on the reverse strand, counting down.
GTAAGGGGATATACTGTATGTGTTGGCATGTGGATGAAGGTTAGATATGTAGGTATTGTACTGTACAAGCCCTACCTGAAGCAGTTCCTAGGCCCGTACGGTACGGATACCTGGGTGCACTTCCCCACCAACGGTACAAAGACACTTACCCAGATACTGTGTACTCACGACTCACGGAGTGCAAGGTATCCACCCCGCAGGTACGGGGTACACAGTATTGTACTGTGCGGAGTATGTATGCATTTAGGCACTTACCTACCTACTTAGCGGGGCGCCTGCCGGTCGTCATTCCAACCGCGTCTACACTTGAACACGCGTTCACATTTGCGTCTGTCTACTATCTCTACCTAAGCCCTCAATTTCTTCATGGTAACCACCATTCAAGTCATCTCCTTCCGCAACAGGCAGCCGCATGTGACTGATTGAGCCAGATGGACAGTGTTTGCTGTATGAGGCTGACGATAAACTTGGCTGTCTCGTAGGTTGCTTCACTCATTACGGAGTACAGTACGTACAGTACGGCGGAAAGGAGTGCCGAGTGTAAACCATACCTCAACCCGCCCACGAGACACCAGATCCAGAACATCCATGCATCTCTTGATCATGAATACTTTCCGCCTAATTCCACACCCACAAGGAGCCCAGAACTCAGACACTGCCTAGGTACACCGCTACCATGAGCCTCCTCCAACTCCGCTCCCAGCTTCAGGCCCACACCATTCCTCCGCCCTCGCAATCATGGCTCGAATCCCTCATCTCGTCGCGAAACCCCCCGCCACCCTTGCCTTCGCTGGCCATGACCGCCAAAACCCGCCTTCTCGCTTCAGATCTCACTACGCCTGGCCTGTTGGACAGTACTGCTCATGCTCTCCCCGCAAACGTCAACACACCTGCTGTGAAAGAATCTCGTCTCGCCCACGATGTCTACGTGCAGATTCTCGACATCGAAAACTTGTCGCGTAGTAGATGGGACCAAATCGACGAGCTGGAAGCCATCGAACGCGGCGAGCAGACGCGTGGCCGCGAGGTCGTCCGCTTGCCGCCCAACAATAGCAACGGCGACGGCGGCGGCGGCGGTAACCCGGCTGGTACACGTCCGCCCGAGTCTACTGGGCGCCCACAAGCCGAGACAGCGGCGGCAACAAAGAATGCAACCCACCGTCTAGTGCTGCAGGATTGCAAGGGCCAAAAGGTCTTTGCGTTGGAGCTGGTTAGAATGCCCGAGATAGCTGTCGGCAGCCTCAACATAGGCGCCAAGATCTTGCTCAAGAAGGGAACCGTCTTTGCCAGGGGGTCTGTGCTGTTGGAGCCGACAAGTGTGAAACTTCTGGGAGGCAAAGTCGAGGTGTGGCAGAAGGCCTGGTTGACCGGACGTCTTGCGAGCTTGAAGGCCGCCGTGGCGGCAGGACGTGATGGCTGAAATAAGATACTTCTGCTTTTGCGGCGTATAGGTTATGGCGAAGCATGCGCGATTCTCTTGGCCAATCCTGCGTATACTTGAGTAGTCTGAAATCGCCACGCGGCACTTACATTTTTGTTCTTATAACTGCTGATAAGTCATTGCTCCAAACGCCAGTGACCTGTATGCCGCTTCTTCTCAATCTACACCCGGGCATCAAAAGTCTGAGTCAGGTCCACATTTCAGACATACTCGAAATTCAACACGTTACTTTCAACTCTATTATTTTATACCTAAATAAAGTCGTATAAGGTTACTAAGTAGCTTATTTTGATACTTGTAATATAGATTAATATTTCGTATAATCTCTTTTCGCTATAGCTATTGTGTATAGCTTATTAGATATAGAATTAATTAAATTTATTATACATTGAGCTTACGGCTATATCTAAGCTCTATATATTAATTAGAGGGCTTTCTAAATTCTTCATATTAATCTCCAATATATATATTATTTATCTACTTTACTTTTACTTAGCATTTTCAATAATATAACTATTTAGCCCCTATCCTATTATCCTTATACGTTATTATATATATATACTTAGATCAGACTATAATATTTACTAAAGATTTTTTTGTTTCTAATTCAATATAATCGACTTTTTCCTCCCTATATCCGCACCGCATCCGGATCGAATTATGCCCAACTTCCGCCCCCGTTAAATTTTACTCGAGATATTCGGCTTAGGTTATAAATTTAACGCCGGCGTAATTATAATATTACCGGATTACCTATATGGTATTCAATATAAAATTCGGATAAATAGCGATATTATTAGCTCCGCCGCTTTATAATTTTATTATATTTATATCCGCTTTAAAATTAAAAAATCGAACTTAAACGAATATATAAACGGCATTAAAGCGGCTTAGAATTTTAAGAAATAGCTCGGCATTTTAATCGCGTTTATAATAAAAAAGATAATCCTTATCGCTCCCGGAAAGCTAAGTTTAGCTGAATTACAATTTATTAACAATTCAGCGAAACCGTAATTTAATATATATCTCGATAGAAATCTTTGATATAGGAGGCTAAGGGAGCTTTATAGCTAGATTTAGTTAAAATTTTATTTTTAATAATTATTATAGTGAACCTAGCTCGCGCCCGCCTCGATTGCAAAAAATAGCCGGAGATCTATATCGAATGCTCGTATTTTTTTAAAGATTTTTAACAAAATATTGAATATAATAGCCGCTATTGAATAAGCAAATTTACGATTTAAAGAACCGATAGATATAGATATCTATTTTATAATAACGGAAGAATTCCAGAAAATTTTTTTATAATTAAATTATTTATTTAAAAAGAGATTGCCTTTAGAGAAAAATATAATAATATCTTTGGATTCAATAAAAATGTATTATAAATATTAAGATAAAGAGGAAGTAAGTGTTATAGTCCAACCCACAATAGGAAATCAGGTAGGTGCCAAATAGTATTATCAATTAAGGTGCTACGAGAACTAGAATGTGCGGAGCGTGCCCATTCCGCACACAAGACGTGGCCTAATGTCACATAACTAGAGGGCTCATTGTGCATCGTCACAATAAACCCTAGACTCAACGGCTACAGCCTAAGTCCATGACAGTAGGTCGGAATAGCTACAAGAATTGTAGAGATAGATTTGATTTTAAATTTTAGCATTTAATTAAAAAATAGGTAGAATAATAGAGATAAATAAAGCATTTTTGCGTTGCGGCGGGCCCGGTCCGCGCCTAATTCGCGCCCGGTCCGTATATATATATATATTCCTTTCGGGCTACTATTTATAAACTTGCCAATTCTGTAAATAAGCTCACGGAGAAAATCTTTAGAAAATATCGGTCAACTTAATATAAACTCGCGGGGTAATTCCTAAATAAAGACTATATAGGATCGGTCGTATTATTTAATCGGATTAGAGGTAAAGTATTAATTAAACTCTTTAGATTAAACGCTTATTGGAGGATCTACGGCGTAGAAATAACGTTAGTTACCGCCGTTAATATTCATTATAGAGTATCGCCAACGCTGCAGGACCGGTATAGATCTAATCCGCGCCCGTTAGCGAATAGCGCTTTATATATAACAGGGAATATAGAAAGATTAATCTTATATATCTCGCGGGAAATGGACTGCGTTATAAGTGCCACCGGTACCAGTGTTGATTTCTGTTTAAGTTTATAGTATAGGCGTATAATTAAAGTAAGGAAATCTAGATATATCGCGGGCCTAGTCCGGGCCCGGTCTATGTGCGGTCTATGCGCAGCCTAATATCTAGATATTCTATTAACGAAAGCGCTATAAGCGGAAAAGTGGCTATATTATAGATTGAGCTTACGGCTATATCTAAGCTCTATATATTAGTCAGAGGACTCTCTAAATTCTTTCTATTAATCTTCAATATATATATTATTTATTTACCTTACTTTTACTTAATATTTTCAATAATATAATTATTCAGTATTTATTCTATTAATTCTATATAGTGTTATATATATATATATGGGTTAGATTATAATAAAGCTATCGATTTTAATTTAAAGAATTGACTATTATACCTTCTTAGCTATTACTGTAAAATATTTCAAATTACCTTTATTTTTTAAAATTTAGGGTTTTATTTATCTATTTTTTTAAAAATTAGCTTAAATATATTCGATAGGTGCTATATTTAGAGAATATACCGGCTAATCTATTAATTTCATTATATTGCGGATAAATCATTCGACAGCTTCTTTTAAAAGTATATAGAATCGTTATTTCATTGGAAATCGCGAGTATTATTATAATATAGCAAAAGGGCTTTTTAAGAGTCTTTAGGTAAGATTTAATAGTGAATTTTTAATATCTTAATTTTAAATCCCTTTTTATTACTATGAAATTACTCCGGCTATTTATCTAGATAATACCCTGTATTATTATATTTATTATAAGCTTACTATATTTTCATATATTAGTTAAATTATAGTAATATCGTTTGTTTTAATATCGAATTATATAATTATGAAGTTTTAAAGGATTATTTTAAATGCTGAATTTGTTAAAATTAATAAATTGAAAAGAGTAGGTTAGCTAATATTATATATAAAATAAAAGAGAAATATAAAATATTAACTTTTAATAATCGGAATTTATTTATTAGCTATTTTTCGTAGAATCTATATTTTAAATATATATCTTAAAATGATTTCATTGTACGTTATTTATGTAGATTTGATTCGGCGAAGGCGTAGTAAAAGGTAGAATTGGGCATTTCGATATTCAATATTTTCCGCGCGATATATATATAATTTAAAAATATATAAATCTCGGGTATTAAGTTTCTTTGGATATTTATTTCGAAAAGCTAGGTTTAGTATTCGTTGGTTATTTTAATATTATTATATATAGGTAATAATATTATTTAATACGCTGACGCAGCTTCGGATTTTAATAGAAGTAGCATTATATATTTTGGTTATAATAATAGCTATACGAAGCTTAGAAGTAAATTCAGTATTGCAACGACGGTTGTTACTGATTTCGGTTGCATTTTATTGGGAGAAGGTATTTTTCGGGGTTATAGGAGGAAAAAATTGAAGGGGGTGGTTCTGTGGTAGACGCGATTAATTGGGTTAATGCGTAAAACTGACTAAGACTTTTGACGGCCCACAGTAGCACCTGACGGCTGATAGGACCATAAGCAAGGACGCAAGAAGAGGGAGGAAGAAAGGAGAGAGCAACGGAAGCTGGCGCACAGTGTCGATGGTGATGCTACCGAACATGGGTGCACACACCGTAGTCCTGGAGTGAGCGGAGTACAACTCCCAAGGATTAATATTGTAAGAACTCCACTTTTATCGAGTACTTCCGCGACATGCAGAATCTGGGTGTGATTTAGGTTCCTGATCAGCGCGGACCCACATGCGTATCGGCTTAAATGCAAGAGCACCTTTCGCGGTGCCCATTTTTACACGTTCTGTCCTGGCTCGTGCGGTGGCGATTTACAATATTAATCCTTGGGAGTTGTATAGGCACTGCATTTGCATTGTTGTGACAGTATGTTTGCTGGGTCCTACTGTATGCTCATCTGGCCAGACCAGCAAATCATGCCAAGTCCACACCTACGTTCTACACACTGCATCTCCAAGGCCTTGCCACCCGTCCCGCAACCACGGAGCAAACATAATACTAGCCCGGGCATCCGCAGCACGGCCGGTGGAACCGAACGCGCTAGCTAGGTCGTCTGCAACAAGGTCGCCCTTCGGCGGAACAGCCTTCTTGGCCACCGTCACCGCCATTTCCCGTGCAAACTCCTGCTCTGCATCAACGGCATCTCCAAGGTGGGACCATCCGTGAGGTAGTTGAGGATAAAGCATGACGTCTGATTGCGCCTGGTGAAGCAGTTTTTCCTCTGCTCCTTCTTGTGACAGAGCTGCCATGGCCTGCAACACGCCTCCGATTTGGAACCGCTCAGCCGCCGAGACCTTATCGTTCGTCCGGAGGGCCTCCAGCGTCTCAACTGTGGCCTCGAGGGTGTCGTCGTCCTGGTCCAGTAACGCAATGACACCCAGCAGAATGACTGACTGGACATGTTCAGGCTCTTCTCCCACGACATCGAACAGCAGGTCCCGGGCCCTGGTCCGGTCTGAATCCGACCCCATAGCCCATGAGACCTGTGCAAGCAAGCACGCTGCATCGGGGTTGTTTCCAGACTCGTCCAGGGCCGACTTGAAAGACGCGACTGCGTCCGCCTCGTCTTGCTTATAGTAATGAGCGAGGCCGATCGTCAAGCGCGCGGACAACCTTGCCTTCTTTCGTTCGTCTGCCGTCAGCTCGTTGTCCGACTCGTCACTGCTGAGTTGCAGGGCCGTGCTTCCGCAGTCAATCGCCTGACCGTGTGACCCGATGGCAAGATAAGCTCTTGCAAGGTCCGTTTTCGCCAGGACGAACCTCTTTAGGGACTCGGCAGATTCGGTGACCTCGTAGTCCGCCTCCAGTCTGGCACAAGCATCTTCCAGGAGGGGCACAGCTTTTTCTGAGTCACGGATGCGTTCCTGGAACAAGGCGCACAGATGTCCGTATGCGAGATTTTGGGGCCTCAGGCCTCGCAGTTGATGGAGTGCAAAGATGGCTTGAATGAACCAAGTCACACTGAGCATCGAAGGCGACGTGAGAATGTGATCGAAGGTGGATAGAGAGTACTGCTGCCTGGTCACCATCGAAGACGAGTCGGAAATGTCCATGGCGTGCATAAAGAGACCGCGAGCTTCTCGAACAGCTTCAGCGACATTGTTGTGGCTTAGCAAAGCAACAAAGCCCTGACCCAGCCACGCGTGCGCGTAATCGGGATCTGTCGATTGTGCCCGGGTGAGCGCTTCGTTCGCCAGCCCCACATCATTCTGTATCAGCCCGAGGGCACCGAGATTGGTCCACGTCCTCGCATCTCGCTCATTCAGATACAAGCTGCGAACAAAAGCGTGCTGCGATACGCCAGGGTTGATCTGGCTCGTCACCACGCCCAGCGCATTCCAGAACTCCGCGTTGCCTGCTTCCAGCTCAATGGCACGCTTGAAACAGCGGATGGCGGCTCTGGAGTAGCGACTAGACTTCGCTTTGAGGCCCTCTGGCAAGCACGCGTGAGCTCGCTGCTCCGCCCAACCAAGATTATAGAATGCCACACCCTGTGCATGCTGATCTTGAGCCGACGCATGGATGGCACGCTTGTGCGCAAGGATCGTGGCGTGGACGGCGCGAGTGAGATCGACACCGACTTTCTCGTCATCCGCAAACAAACCTTGGGCCTGGATGACAGTACTGTCCACCCGGTCGATGTCGTTGAGCAGCTCGAATTCTGGCCTGTCATTACCCTCTCCAAGGAGTACACGAACGTTCTCGATGGGGAAATCAGAGACTCGACCTTGTATACTCGTGAAGATTGCACATGCATCGCCCACCGCTTTCCAAAAGTTGAAAGACTCCTTGATGCCTTCCGGCGCCTGGCTGGCGAATTGAAGGGCATCAATGGCGGTGCTCACAGACTTTCCAAAGAAGCCCTTCTCAAGGCCGTCCAAGGCACTGTCAATGAGTACCTGTAGCAGGGCTATGGCGACACCGTCCCCGTTGGGCCGCGCCTGCATGACGTCTTGATACAAAGAAATGGCATCATCAAACTCACCCAATTCGCGCTTGATATTAGCAAGCATGAACTTGGTGAACCAGGTGTCATCCGTACTGATACTGGTGGACTCTTCCAGCCTCTGCGCATTGAGAATCGCCCGAGTCGCCGAAACATAGCGACCTGATCGATAGTAGCTCTCGCCAAGTCCGACCCAGGAGTGGTAATCATTAGGTGCCATTCGGAGGGCGGACTGAAAAGACACAATGGCCTTGGGAAAGTCTTGCTTGTGTAATTCTGCAACACCCAGAGCAGAGAACGGCCAACTGATGCCCTTTCTCTTGGAGCCAGGAGGCGGTCTGACCTTGCCTGAGTCCACGACACGCTGGGCAATGAGCTCTACCATGTCCCAGTCCGCGTCGTCGGCAAAGGACCGAGCAAGCCTTTCGGCAGAGATGACCTCTGACGGAGATAGCTCCAGCGCCATGTGGAAGCATTTCCTGGCACGCTTCTTGTCTTTGGCGTAGTCAGCATAGTACACACCTAGGCTTGTGTATGCAGGCGCAGCAGACTTCTGGTCGGCCCTGATGGAGTCGATATAGTATGCATAAGCACTACCCGGCCCGCGGCTCTTCCTGGCCTCCTTGGCAGAATTGATATTCCATATGCAAGTGCCCAAGCGAAATCGTGTCTTCGCCAATAGCTCTTTGAGAGCGCCGCCCTTGGCTGTCACCAGTGGTAGGCAGCGTTCCAGTTCGGCTGCACTAGTGGCGTAGTCACCCTTCAAAGCTTTGACCCAGGCGGCCTCGGATCTGACTGAGAGATTGTCCGGACCCCTTTCCAGGGCCCGGTCTAGAAACGCGATGGCCTCTTCATAGTCCTCCTCCTCTTCGTAAATGAGACCCACGCCGATCATGGCGGGCGTGGAGGTTGGGTCTCTGGCCAAAATGGCATCGAAGAGCGATTTGGCTTCTTGGTGGTGACGCGGTTGTTGGTAGAAAACCAGAGCCGTGGCAAGGTGCAAATTGTACACGTCCTTTGTGTTCTGGAAAGATAGGCCTGTCTTGGCTTGCTGGTCCTTGACCAGATCGAGGGCCTTGCGCATGGCCTCGACATTGATGTCGTACTCTTGTGAGGATTGAAAGAACTCCGCCACGAGCCGGAAGGCGAAGAGTGATTGTACCGTTGGAATTACTTCATACATCTGGTCGAGCCTTTCCTTTTCGGTGAGTGGTATGACATTTGTTGGAGCGCCGCCATCGTCATCATCTTCGCTCTCGCCCTCAGTGTCGCCATTCTGGGCAGGTGGCTCGACTGTCGGCTCCAGCTTTGGAAAGGGAGAGAGGTCGCTGCTCAGGTAGGCGGTAATAACACCGCAGAGATCTGTGTCGGGGAAGAAAGCGCAGTACTCCCTAAGAACCCCAGCATCCCATTGACTGGTTTCCTTCCCATCTCTCCAGTTGATGGCGATGTCCCAGGCGAGTTTGTAGGGGTGTTTGATGATGACCATGTCGGCAGCTAGCTTGAGGACCACATCTAGCTCCTGCTGTTTCTCTGGTCCGGGTGCAAAAGCAAGCAGGCGCTCGTGGCAGTGTTGGAGCAGTTTCTCCTCGTACAAGCGGCGGACATCATCGTCGTTGGACCAGTTGATGATTTGGCGGTATGTGTAAGCAAGCTTGCTAGCACCCAAAATCTCACGCTTGACCTCGACGGTGACCTCGTTGACCCTGGCGCCGATCCTGGTCCTCCGTTCCCCGATGAGCGTGTTAATTTGTTTTTTCTCGTGTGTTTCGAGAATCTTGGCGATAGTCTCGTAGGTCTCTGCGGGACGACTGCGGCCTTCGACCGCGGAGTAGATGGGGCTATCGGGCAGAGTTATGGACAGAGCTTGGACATACTGCACGGGGTTACCATGGGCACGGGCGAAGGAGACAAAGTCATCGACCGTCTTCTGGTATTTGTAGGTCTGGTCGGCATCGCGATATATCTCGGCAAGGCGCACCGTGGCATGCTGGTAGAGGGGCAGTTTGCTGGCGGCCTGCTTCTCGTAAAGCTTGATCAGGCCTTGCCAGGCAGTAGGCTCGTGTGGACGAACTTTGGTGGCTGTATCGTAAGTCTCCTCGGCCTTTTCCTGGTCTCCCTTCTCGTCCAAGGCAAAGGCCAGGAAGTTCAAGGCCATGTAGTTGGTAGAGTCCTTCTGCAGGAGGTTTTGTGCTTGTTGAATAGCATCGTCGTATTTTTTGTTCTTGATGGCGTCATTGATGGCCTTGAGAGCCACCTTTGTGGCTGACATGGTGATGATGGGGGGGATATGGCTGGAGGGAGCGTTGAAGGGGGAGAGAGTGAAGTAGGGGGTGTAGTGTGGATAAGTGAGTACTGTCACAAGTCGCAGGCGCCCATGTCATCATCTCATTGCTGTGTGCTCAGCGCTTCCTGCATTTGACGTGGGGTTTTGATGTCGCCTTGCCTCGTTCCCTTCTTCACCGACCTGAAAAATACCGCGTGACTGTTGAGGAACTGAGGGTTGATTTGTATGCGTTTGACGGAACGGCGAGTCTGTGGAGATGAGCGGCGTGAGTGTGGGTAGTTGTGATGGATGAGGCTAGGAAGTATTCGTGGTGTCAAGGTTAACAGCCTCAGAATCCAACGCGCAAGGATGACAATTGGAAGTAGGTACCTACAAAGTAGATACCTACCTAGGTAGGTACCCGACGGTATGCACACCGTGTACCAGACAGTAAGGAGCATCCTGACCCCAGAAGCAGGGGCCCCTTGTAAGCCCGTATCGATAAGCGCCCGAAGCGGCAAGTAAAAAAAAGTTCTTGAAACGAACACACCCGACCCCACTACGTTGGCACGCAACTACCACCTCTTTACTGTGTACCATCAGTGCTCGCGACATCAGTTCAACCAACAACTTTCTGTTGACCAACTGGCACAATGGATTCGAATCCTGCGAAGCGGAGGAAGCTGGAACATCAGTTGCCACATCAAGACGACGTTCCATTTCACGGGACGGCTGCTTCTGCGTCCGCTTCTGCTGGCGCCTCGCGACCAGGCGCATTTGTGCTGCAGACCAAGGAGCTGCTGGGCGAGGTTCGGCTCAACTATGACAAGGCATTCGCTGGAGCAGATGCTCTCTTGCATCATATCAAAGCTGCCATCGAGGCCATCGAGCCCCGAGACCCGACACCGGTGAGTTGCTTACCTTGCATGACACAGGCGACGAGCCATCATGCACCCGTTTCTAATGTACGCTCGATCCTCGACAGATTCACAGGGCTGCGGTAGCCTTCGAAAAGAAACATCATATTGTCGTCCCGTTTCCCGATCCAAAGCCTGCTCGGGACTCTCCCTTCAAGATCTCCTACTCCAAGCCTGCCCAGATCAACATTGTCGGGAGCTATGTTGCTAGGACCATGGTCAAATCGCAAGCCCGCCACGCCGTTGACATGGTTGTGGAAATGCCCAGAGACATCTTCCAGGATAAAGACTATATGGACCTCCGCTACTTCTACAAGAGGGCTTACTATTTGGCTGTCCTGTCTGCCGCTCTCCAGAAAAACCTGGCTTCCAATGCCACCTTTGCGTACGAATACGCAAGCGAAAACAAACTACTTCCCGTCCTTGTCATCACCACAAAGCCAGCGGGCAAAGAGACTGCCAGCCATGCCACAAAGTATCAGCAGTATCAAATCCGGATCATGCCTTGCGCACCCGAAGGCCTGTTTCCGAGCACCAAATTGCTGCCCTCGAGCTGTTGCATCAGACCAGTGGCCGAGGATGACAGCTCGAGCACTTATCGGGCGCCAACTTCATTCTACAATTCAACATTGAAGGCCGAGAGCTGCTATATAGCCCACCTCAAGCTTATTCGACAGGCAGAGAACACATGTCCCGCATTCAGAGACGCCTGCATTCTAGGCCGTATATGGCTGCAGCAGCGTGGACTTGGAGGATCAATATCTAGAGGCGGCTTCGGCCATTTCGAGTGGGCCTTCCTGACTGCACTCCTACTCAAGGGCGGAGGTCGGAAAGGTATGGCAGCGCTGTCGCCATCTCTGAGCAGTACCCAGATATTCAAGGCCCTCATTCAGTACCTGGCCGCAGCCGACCTTGTGAAGAAACCTCTCCTTTTCGGGTCTCCAAAGCATGGTCTGGAGGCCGCCAACGAATCTGGACCCGTCATCTTTGACACATTGCGTCAGCTAAATGTGGCATACAAGATGAGTACCTCGTCTGCATCACTTGTGCAGCAACACGCAAAGTGGACGCACACATCCATGGCCGACCAGGTCGCGGATCACTTCACTCCGACCTTCATCGTCAAAGCCGACTCGCCTCTACAGTGCTTTGACCTTGTCATACACGCCGATCAGGTTGGCGGTGCGCCTATGCAGGACTATCGTGGGGCTTCGTGGGCATATTGTGACAAGGTGGGCAGGATATTGAGAAGGGCACTCAGCGACAGGGCACAGCTGATTCACCTCGAACCTCCGGCCAGCAAGGAGGACGTGATTGGGAATCTCAAGTCCTTGCCTTCTCCCGATTCTTCAGCAATCATGATCGGCGTCGTTTTTGACCCGGCGACTATGTCCCGCCAGGTCGACCAAGGCCCTACCGTGGAAGAGAAGGAGGCTGCCAAGAAATTCCGTCAATTCTGGGGTGAGAAATCCGAGTTGCGGCGCTTCAAAGACGGGAGCATTCTCGAAAGTCTGATCTGGACGCAGACTTCGGCATTGACGCTCTGTGAAGAGATCTGCCGATACATCCTCAAGTTGCATCTACGCCTGGAAGATGAGCATCTGCATTTCCACGGGAAAGGCTTCTCCGCCATCGCGCCGATCAAGTCCTCGGACTCTACGTCTTTTCAAAATGCCAGACAAGCTTTCAGTGTGTTTGAACAGGACCTGCGTGATTTGACCGACCTGCCGCTCCAGATCCGTCAAGTCGCAGCCACAGCGCCTGAATTGCGTTTCGCATCTGTTCGACCACCGACACTTGCTTCACCGAGTAATGTAAACCAAGCGATGGACACCACTATCTATTTTGAAGCGTCAGGTAAATGGCCTGAGAATCTGGCAGCCATTCAAAGAATCAAAACGGCCTTCCTCGTCAAGATCGGAGAATCGCTAAGCACAGCAAAACCTGGCACGATTTGCCACGTCGGCTTGGAGCAGGCGCAGACGGAGATTGAAAACCTTTCTTTCTTGGACGTGACTTACGACGACGGTGCTACCTTCAGACTGAGAATTCACAGCGAGCTGGAAGAGAGCTTGCTCGAGAGAAGGACCAAGGACAAGACTCTAGACCAGCGAGTGCGCACCGAGGGCGCACAGTTGCTCGCCAGCTTCAAGCGCATCTATACGAACTTGCCTCTCCACACCCAGACCATGGCAACATTTTGCGGTCGCTTCCCGGCGCTCTCTCCGACTGTCCGTCTACTGAAGCGCTGGTTTGACTCGCACAAGTTGTCGTACCACTTTCTCGAGGAGACAATCGAACTTTTGGCATTGAAGGTCTTCTTGGAGCCTTACCCATGGCAAGCACCGTCAAGCGCCATGACTGGGTTTCTTCGGACACTCCAGTTCCTTGCAAAATGGGACTGGAGGACGGAGCCGTTGATTCTGGACACCTCCGGGGATCTCGCAGGCTCGGAGCGGTCTGCCATCGAAACCAGACTGGAGGCGTGGCGCAAAATTGATCCGGGTATGACACATACCACGCTTGTCATTGCCACGTCCCACGATACATCTGGCACCGCGTACACTATTCGCGACGGGGGCCCATGTCCTTCTAGGGTTGTCGCGACTAGGCTGACAGCCATGGCAAGAGCAGCATGCAGATTGGTAAAGGACAAAGGCATCACTCTCGATCCCAAATCACTCTTCCAAGCTTCATTGCGAGATTACGATCTCTTGATTCACTTGAACAGCAAAATGCTCAAGGTAATTTGTCGAGGTGGCGATGCTGGCAAGCAGTCTCTGTTTAAAAACCTGGACGGACGAACAGGCAAGGCCCCTCAGCCGCTTGTCCAGCAGCCAGCCAGGACCCTTCTGCGACAGCTGGCACATTTGTTCTCAGGCCCTGTGCTCCTTTTCCATGGCGCACCGGACGACACTGTCATCACAGGCATCTGGAATCCACAAATCGTACGCCGCACGTTCCGTGTGAACTTGCCGTGCTCGTTCCGACCTGTTGGTCGCGAGAATGATGTCGAGGAGGCCGAGCAACTGGTCGAAGTAGACAGACAGGGTATTATTGCCGAAATTGCCAGGATAGGGGGCGATTGCGTCGAAAAGATTGAAGTGGCGCAACGTGCTTGAAGAGGAAAAAGAGATTCATAGACGGCGCACAATATTGTGTCGAGCCGAAGTGCACATAGGCAACACCTGGATATAATTCATAGTCGTACGGCGAACAGGGCCATTCACACTGTTAGCGAGCGGTAATCTGCGAGCCACTACGACCAAGGCAACATTAATATCCATGGATTTGGGCTGGGTTTTGTGCCAGCTGCGGTCTACTGAACAAACCATTGATGATACTACTTTTCCACACCTACGGCATGCTGATTTGGCGGATCAAAACAGAAAAGTGGCGACAGAAAAGACTGTTATTCAGGCCACTATAATGGCCACAGGCTATTTGGTCTTGGTAAAGCGGAAAGGACTTGTGGTGTTGGGCAGATGATCTTTCTCCTCTTCCGCTCCCCTTTCCCGAAAGCAAAATTTCCCGAAAGCAAAAGAAGTGGTCGTGTGAAGCAGACTTTTGCGGCTCACTGTTCATTCTGGGCCTTCCTCAGGGCAAATACGCGGAGAGCCTCCTCGGCTGCCTTTACACCGCTAAGAGCCATGGCCCCGAAGGTGGGACCTTGGTCAGGTTAGCGACGACCATGTCTCGTAGCCGTGTTCGTCATGGGAATGGTACTCACCCATGCGGTTGGCACCATCGATCTCGGACAATTCCATCCCGCCGACAATCAAGCCTGGGATGATCTCCCGTGTGCCCTTGACAATGGCATCCTCGGCCGTCTGCATATCAAGCCCACGCATGCCACCCAGTTGTTCCAGCTGCTTCATGCTGACAAGGCGCTTCACGGAGAAGGCCCCGAATGGGCCATCATGGCCGGTGGTTGAGATGATGACGGGTGCGTTGATCGTATTCGGATCCATGCAGCTCTGGTCGTCGTGATGCATCGACACCAGCGTCCAGTTGGTCACGACGCCGGCAATGCGAACGCCTTCGCCGTCTCGGCGCGTGATGAGGTCCTCCACAGCGGTGGCGTTGAAGAGCTTGATATTGGGCATGGCCAGCACCTTGGAGAGAACGGTGGAGGTGAACAGCGCCGCATGCTTGACCACGACGAAATTGCCTTCGTCCTCAAAGGGCACGCCAATCTCGGTCAGGAAGGCGTCAGCTGGCTTGCGCATCACCATGGCCGAAAAGAGCTGGCCACCCAGCCATGCACCGCCGCCGGGCGCCACGCCGGACTCGATGATGGCAATTTTGAGTTCGGGCCGCGTCTTGCCCAGGGTATAGGCGGCGCTGAGCCCGCACGACCCGGCGCCGACGATGACGATGTCAGATTCGGCGTACGAGTCTAGATCGGCAAAGTAGCGGCGCGTCATGGCGCGTGAAACCTGGCTCTCACGAATGGGAGCAAAGGTGAAAGCGTCCCATTGCATGGAGCCAATGTTGGTGGCGGTCATGGTGCCGTGAGGCTTCTTGACGGCCAGCTGGGGAGTTTGGAGCTCCGGAGTGACAGCAGCAGGAGCCATGTCGAATCTAGCCTAGTCAGTCTTGTCGTTTGATGCATGGAGGGTGAGAAATGGGGGAGAGCATGATTCCTTTCGCTGGTATTATCCAGATCAAGTTCCAAAAGGCCGTATAATCTCAGCCACTTCACCTCGTGCTGTCGCCATATCTCTCTTTCTTTCACCTCGATGATAAGGGTAAAGAGACAGCGACAGTACGGGTAAAGTAGCACCGGCACATGGCTCTTTGAAATTTACCTGGAGTATCATCCCGCAGAATGATCTTGACCATCGAAGGACATCATGGCCCGGACGGACGTCATTGTGGGCTTGTAATACCGGATGATGGAAGGTTGATCTAGGGATGGAAGATTAGCGGCGAGTGCACGACTTGATGAAGGCAGGCTAGATAGAGATGGAGATGGAGAGAGGAGGATGAAGTGTGTAGGGCTAGCAAATGCTGGGCTGATTCACCTTGTGATACCTCGTGATGGAAGCTACCTTATCTCTGGGAATGTTGGCGCCAGCGACGAAGATGGGTGACAGAAGGAAGATTGCAAGTTACAGTTCTCGAGCGGGGGAAACGGGCTGCGGGCAAGCAATTTTATACTCGCCAACCTTGCTGGATGGGGCAGCAGTGCACTGCATTTACCCCGAGCGTGCTAACTTCAGCATTGAAGTTGCAACTAGGCAGGGATGGACTCTGGAGACAGTCCCTCTGCGGTCCTCCGTTCACCGGCCGACACACTGCTCTTGGCTGTGGCCCAATGCGAGCTCGGAAAGCATCCTCGGATGGTAGCAAAGTCGAGTGCGTGCTCCGTACAGTATCGTGGCGTTGCGGGGTTCGGCGTGGATGATGTGGCGGCAGTTATGGTGATTCTGTCCGCACCGGACCGACCGTACTGTTCTGTGCTGTGTTCACTTGCGTGCTGGTTGATCCTGATGATCCGGCGATCCGAGGCACCGAACAATCTTGGTGAGAGAAGAGCGAGGAGTACTTAACATTATCAAACAGCACAGTCCATTGGAGTTGGTGCTGTGACTGCTGGGTGGCTGGGTGGCTGGGTGGCTGGCTAATTTTGAACTTCCCGCTCTCCATCTCCCTATATCGGCGGACTTTCTAACATGTTGGGTCAACACTCGACCGAGAAAGAAGGACCTGTGACGCTCAGAAGGTGAACAAGCAAGGAATCGTATTGTGGAGGCACTACTAACAGCGACAGCCACTCCACGCTTTGTTGAGTACTAAAAGTAGTCATAGTACCTGCCGTCTTCGACACGTCCTCGCCATCACGGGCGTCGTCACTACTTGGTCCATCAATATCGGATTGCGTGCACATGCATCTGGCCTTGCACTGCGTCGGGTCATTTCTAACGTCAGCAGTCTATCTGGGCAATTTGGTATGAGGTGCACAAGATGAAGCCACTTGTGAATGCCCCCCCTTCCCTCACCTGGTGGTACTGTACATACGTACTTACATAGGTATGTACAGAAGACTCATCCACATACCATGCACCTGCTGACTATTGCACTAGAATAGACAGACTATGGTCACCTTGATCCAGTGGATGCGGTGCGAACGTCTCTGCTTGCACACGCTAAGTCCAGCCGAGCCCTGTACGCACTTCCTGGCTCTATATCGCCACCACCTTCTTCGACGTCTCTTCGTCTATTCTCAAGCTGCCTCGCACACACACATACACACGTACCCACACTATCTCTCACATGGCGTGGCGTGCTAAGATAGATACAGGTACCTTGGGTGACCTGCTATCTATTTAATACGTGCAAGGCGTAGATGCTGTGCGAGACGACTTGCGGAACCACGTCCACCCTGCCTCGTTTCACCTATCAACTATGCTGTGCTTGCTGGTGTCGTGCCGCATCTTGCCTGTGGCCGCAGTGTGGCGCCGATCCATAACGGCTCGCCTCTATCTCGAACTTGAGCACTCACATCGTCTGTGGCTGAGATCTCGACGTCTCTCTCCACGCTCTGGTGTTGAACACACCATCGTCTTCTGTCTTGGACCTCAATTTCGCCCGTCGCCTTGTGTCACCATCCTCGACCATCTTCTTCACCTTGTTGTATGCATGCATTTATCTCATGCCCGACATACGCCGCGCCACGCATTTTGTCGATTTGACAGCCATCATGCATATTGCTTTGTCGATTCTGTGTCTGCCCTCGGCGCCATCCTTGCTATCCGCCACAGATGCATACGGGCTCGTCATACAAATCCCCCCTTCCTGCTACGTGGAAAGGTTCTGGACTCTTTCGGGCTTCCTTCCTGCTGCATGGCCTGGCAGACCATGGCGCGGCCACTGTCCTACCTCGTGCATACGCTGCGCACATCGACGACCAAGTTGCCGTCCTGAAGATGCGGCTGATGGTGTTGTATCCATCACTGGTCTCGTCTGGTGGTGATGAATGGGCAGCGTCCATCAGCGCCAAATACAGCACTGTATGGTACATGATGAATCTTGGTTTGCGTCGCTATCAATTCCGTACTATCGACACCGCACGGTCCTGAAGCGTTTTATCGCCTCGCATATCGGTCATACGAGATGTCTTCTCTAGTCCTGGATGGCCTCACTTTGTTGATTCACCTAGGATCACTCTTGTCTCCCGTCAACTTGATTGCTCCTAATCAGAACCTGAGTCCACGCCGTCCCTAGTGGGTTCTCCCCAGCGCCACCAGACCGTGCTTGCCCGACGCGTGCCATGATGCCTTCGGAGACAAGACCTCGTGATGCCCGAGACACTGACGAAGGCCATCAGGCCCAATGTTTCCTCTCGCTGCTATAAAGCAGGTTTGGCCGTCGGTAGACTTCCATCTCAACCTGTTCGCCATGGTTTTGGACATCGCCTAACTCGTGTCTCTCCTTCTCACCCACTGTCTCTTTTCCTTCGGCTCACCTACTGGAACTTCCAGCTCAGTCGCTCGTTTTCTCTGTCTGTTGCGCTCCTCAGCCGCCCGCCATGGGACTTGGCCGGCTTGCCGTACTGGCTTCGGCCAGTCTGGCTATGGCCGAGGACCTTCTTTTTTATGATGGCATGCTGTATCAAGAGTATACCCAGGCAACCACGGTGTTGGGCCTAACAGGTACGTAGGATGGCTTCCATTTTATACGATGGATGCCACAGGGAGAACCCTGAAGCTCAAGTCCGGTCCCACTAACGGGAGAATAGCTCATGTGGCCACGCCCAAGGAATGGAATAGCTATACCACCGCCGACTTCTCCAAGTACAAGGCCATTGTCATCCCAGACCCAGACTGTGGGTCTGTGGAAGACATTGCTTTCTTGGATGCTACCAAAGCAGCATGGAGTCCTGCTGTACTCGGCAATATCATCCTCATCGGCACTGATCCCGGCTTCCACTCCTCGAGCAGAGAGGGAGCCATCACGCTCATGAACGATGCGGTCCAGTTCTCGGCCTCTGGGAACGGGACTGGCCTGTACTTTGCTCTTTCTTGCTATTACGACGCGGTTGATTCGGCCACGGTGGACTCTCTCTCGGAATTTGGCGCCATTAGTGTCCGTGGGAATCTGGCTTGTTACAACGATGCTCACCTGGTCGCCGACTCGACCGCTCTCGGAACCCTCGACGACGCCGCTTTGAGCGACTGGTCTTGCTCTGTCCACGAAGTGTTCACCAGCTATCCAACCACCGGTCTCTATGGCTTTGAACCGCTGGCCATCGCTGAGGGCGCCACAGGAACTGGTCTCAAGGACTTTGCGGACGGGACCAGTGGTATTCCTTACATCATCGTCAAGGGTGCTATTCCCGCTGGCTGTGGCGATGGCGTCTGGGATCCGAGCCTGGAAGAAGAATGCGATGATGGGGACTTGAACGGGACGCCGGAGAGCAAGTGCTCCACTTCCTGCAAGTGTCTTTCGGGCTCTGTTACGCCTGGTGTCTGCCTGGATGACAATAGCACTTCTTCGTCGTCGATGCCAACCACTACAGCAACAAATCCCAGGTATGTCTGCACTCGGCTTGGAACTGAGCAAGCGGCTGTTTCTGATCTGATCTAATCTAGCACCTCGCGCCGAATGTCGACTACGGCACTCATTGCTAGCAACAGCTCGTAAGCCTTTACAACGGACCGACGAGAATTGGTCTACGTGCTAACTGAGTCTAGTACACCCTTGACCTGGCCGACTATTGCCTCGTCTACTCCTTATCCGATTTCCAACTCGAGGTGAGAATTTCAGCCGCTTTGATCTTGTCCATTCCGGTGACTGACTGTTCTCCAGCAGTGTCGCCCGCTCGTCGTCATCTTCTTCATCTTCTGCTTCTTCTTCTTCATTGTCATCTGCTTCGCCATCAATGATCTTTACAAACTCAAGGTATGTTTTCTTTTGTGGTGCACTTTCCCAAGCCCCGCAGAATCCATACTCACCAAAACATTGCGAAGCTCGGCGCCGGCCCCGACCACTCCTTTGACATCCTCCTCTGCTTCCTACCCTGAGTCTTCTCCGCCCCTTGCTTCCAGCGAGCCGGGCGTGGTGTCTTCGTCCTTGGCTTCGTCCTCGCCCTCATCTAGCACAACTTCTGAAAGGTAAGAAAGACCCTCCAAGCTTTACGGTTCTGCTGTACAAATTTGACACAGGTGCAGCCTGGAACCCACGGTGTCGACCGCTTCTGCTTCTGCGGCTCCTACCAGCTCCAGGTTAGTGACACTTTCTCTCTTTTTAGGTGCACCATCGAGGAACTAATCACCTCTTCCAGCGAGGCCCTGCCGACTGTCACGCCAATCTCAAGCAGCGTGAACGCCACATCGAGTGTGCCGTTGAGTGTGCCCGGAAACTCGAGGTATGGAGACGAGTCCTACTACACAAGTAAACCTGGTGATTTTCGCAGCTTTAGATTACTAACTAGGCCTCAGCCTGATTCCATCAGGACCCGAGTCGACCAGTTATCCTGAGTCTTCTCTGCCGTCTAGCTCGGCCGAGAATAGCACTGGGACTGCTACCGCGGCCTCTGCCTCTGTCTCTGCGCCGCCCTCTTCCTCTTCTGCAGGATCAAGGTATGTAAGACTTCATACTGTATCTGTGTGGGTGGGACTGATTGTGGCTACAGGCCCAGTTCTATCGAATCGTCTGCGTCTACTGTGTCAACAAGGCCTGGCGGTGTATCATCTACAGCCGCCGAAAGCATCACGCCTGTCGTAAATGGTACTACTTCCTTAGGCAGCTCGACGCCATCGTCAGCTTCGTATTCGAACTCCAGGTATGCCCACCATCTTTTCATTTGTGGTGTATACTGCAGATCATATGAGCTGATAGACCAGTGCTCCTACGGAACCTGCTAGCACGTCGCCCGGTGAGGTATCATCCAGCTCAGTCGCAACTAGTTCTGGAATACCCTCATCGCCATCGACTGGTCCTGCAGCACCGCCAAGCTCCTCCTCTGCGGGAAACAACATGACCTCAATCGCGGTATCGAGCAGTCTTGAGAGCACACCTCTGTCTTCTGCGCCGGGCCCTGTCTCTGTGCCCTGGAGCACAGGCTCGTCTGTGTCGCCAACCGGGAACTTGAGCTCCAGCATCGTTCCGGGTGTTTCTTCGTCCGAGTCGCCTGCAACGTCGCCCTCTTCAGCCACCGGAAGCCCAGGCGCAACTGCGCCAGGGACGAGCGTGACTTTCGCTCCTTCAAGTGGTCTGCCATCTCCGTCCAGCACACCGTGGCCGGGTTCCTGGACTCGCTCCTGGACTGGATCGTGGCCTTGGCCTAGCGGATCTTGGGGTTCTTCCTGGTCAGCTCCTTCTGAAGGTCCCTCTTCAAGATCTTCTCCTGGTCCGTCAAGCAGTGGTTCGTCTTCTGAGGAACCTACCGGTGGCCCTACCTCACTGCCTGCCAACTCGACGACGGCTCCTGGAGGAGAAATAACGTCGACAGTCCCGTCCTCGCCAGCTGTCGCCTCTTCATTGTCCATGACATCGATTGCTGGTGTCTCTTCTACAGGATTGCCTTCTTCCAGTGCTAATGGAAGCTCGACTGCTGTTTCGTCCAATTCGCCATCACCCGGGTCGTCCGTACTTCCCTCGGCCTCAGTGAACGGATCAAGTTCCAATGGGCTTCTAACTAGTTCGACCACGGTCACAAGCAGCTATACCACTGTGATCGCCACCAACGCGTCCACGTCACAGATTACAGACCTGACAACTACGGGTATCACCACCATCACTTATCCGCAGTCTTCCACATCGTCACACTCTCCGTTGTCTTCGTCGTTTTCTAAGCACACAAAGCCGTCCTCGTCCTTGTCCTCGTCTAGTTTACCGACTTCAGGCCTCCCTCCGTCAAGCGGTCCGTTGTCATCGTCGAACGTCTCGTCGTTAGACAGTATCAAACCCAGCTCCTCATCCTCGATTCTGTCAACAACTGGTCCTGAGTCCTCAGGCAGTTCCGAATCAAGCACAATTTCAGGAGCGCTGTCAACCTCCCTGACCTCAGTTCCTCTGACCACTGGTCCAGCGTCATCGACGACCTCCAACTTGAGTGCTTCGGCGACGGGGCCCCGATCTTCAGAGTATCCGCCTTCGAATCTACCATCTTCAGGCCTTCCCTCTTCGGGCCTGCCATCTTCAAGTGGCCTTGTCAATTCCACGTCGCCAGGGGTGATTCCGCCAAGCTCATCGCCGGTGAGCACTGCATCTTCCGCAGAGCCCTTATCAAGCGCCAGTGCCAGCGCACCTGAATCGAGACCGTCGTCTTCGAACATGCCGTCCTCCACGTACTCTGTATCAGGCCTGCCGCCATCGGGCTCGCCATCCTCGAGTGGTCTCTGGAACTCTACATCTTCCGAGTTCTTGCCATCAAGCTCCTCTTCGTCAGTACCTCTGACGACTGAACCATTGTCGCCGTCGAGTACTTCAGCATCAGGCCCGGAGTCATCTTCTCCACTGTCTCCGAGCTCACCCAGCTTGGGGCTGCCTACTTCTGGTCTTCCATCTTCAGATCTTCCTTCCAGCGTGCCGCCCTGGAATTCCACTTCTTCTGGAGTGCCTGCAGCAAGCTCTGCACCTTTAGGCACAGGATCATCCGGACCTTCTCCCAGCACGCCCGGAGCGAGTTCTGCTTCCTCACCATCATCGGGTAGCTATTCACCAAGTGAACCTGGATCTTCGGCACCGTCATCTACAGGTCCTGTGCTAAGCTCTATCACCGAGCCCCTAAGCATAACTGTTCCCACCACCACGACACGAACGCGCGTGACGACTATTGCCACCAACTCATCGACATATGAACTCACGGATGTCACAAGCACCGTTGTCGAGACTCTGACTATGAGCTCGGTCACGGTCTCTGCCCCTGTTTCTGCGTCAGAATCCGGAACTGGGAGAACAACGACTCGTCTACCGACCACTTTCACGAGCAGCTATGTCACCACCATCGCTACCAATGAGTCGACGACGCAGATTACGGATCTCACCACCAGTGAGGTCGTCATTGTGACAGTGTCCTCGTCTTCTCTGCCTAATGAAACAGGCCCGACCAGTGGGGGCTCTTCCAACTTGACGACTAGCGGAATGGGCCCATCAGGCTCCCCTCCCGGTACTGGGACTCTGCCATTGTCAACCGTTTCGATCTCTTTGACCAGCGCGACTGTCGCTTCTGCTTCGAACACTGCGGGTTCCACCTCGCCAGCTAATGGAAGCTCGCCGTCAAACAGTGCCTCCTACCCGGCAGGTAGCCCGCCAGCGTCTTCTGGTGCTAGTTGGCCATCGTCCCTGTTATCTGAAAGTGTTCCAAGCATGCCTACAGGTGCTCCCTCATCCGCACTGACCAACCCTTCTACCTTGAACACTGGAAGACCGTCGACATCTGCAGGCTTGAATTCGTCCAGCTCTGCCATTGCTCCCGAGCCGTCTTCAACGTCTGGTACAGGCATGTCCACCTCCAGTGCTGCCAGCGCCACCGAGACCTCAGTAAGCAGCGGCAGTATCTTGGCCTCGTGGTCTGGCAACATCACATCCAGTACTCCTCCAGGGTCTGGTCTTCCATCGGTCACAATGACTATTCCTGGTTCCTTGTCCGTGACCGAGGTCTCGACTTCAGCAACGCGTTCCTCTGGCCCCAGCACATCCTCCAGCAATGCAGCCGTGTCCAGTCCCAGCGCACCAAGCTCTACCTTCTCGGCCCCAGCAGGCAACAGCAGCAACAGCAACAGCAACAGTGTTGGGCCAACATCTAGCGAAAGCTATCCGGCATCCTCTCTGGAACCATCAGGGTCCACTAGCCCGTCATCGTTGCCTTTCAATGCAACCTCAAGTACTTCACCTGCGACCTCAGGTCCAACCGCTGGATCATCTTCAGCTCCCAATACTGTCCCGATCTCCTCGGCCACAGTCAGCGAGCCGACCAAGAGCGGATATAGCGCCTCGACTGGGCCTGCCGGTGCCACAAGCTCTGCCTCGCCCAGTGGTCCAGGATCATCTGTTGTAAGTAGCAAGAGACATCAGCTAATTACTTTGAGTGACAAGATCTTTTCTGACGCATTGTGCAGGCACTCTCGTCCTCGTCTCCTTCGAATACCGGAGCATCCAGCACTGCACCCGAGTCCTTGTCGTCTCCAGCAGCTACTTCGACCATGCCGCTGTATCCGATACCTTATGGAAGTCCAGATGGTGACCCATCGTCAGAGCCTCAAAATGGATCGCTAACGTACCCAGCCGGTGAGCCTTCCAGCGGCTCAGCTTCGGCAGCTCCATCAGACTTGCTCACCTCGAGTGGGCCGAGTGGTGTCTCGTCAACTTCTCCCGCAACAGGTGGCAATGCTAGCTCAACATTGCCAGCTGGTGCACCGACCACCTCAGGAGGCCCTTCTGGGACTCCGTCACTGAGCTCTCCGGGTTATAGCTTGAGCAGTGCTGGGCCCACAGGGTCTGGCAACACGAATACCACCTCATCGTCTCCCGGAGGAGACAGCTCGTCGTACAGCTCGGGCTCAGCTGTTTCGTCGACATCGCCAGAGACGGGCTCCACGGGCCAGATTCCTACGAGCGGATTCGCGACCAGCACCAAGCCGACCAGCACAAAGTCGAATGACAACCCGGGTGGCTACGGAGGGTACAGCTACCCCGCCTCGTTTCCGTATGGTGGTGCACCAAGCTCCGCTGCGGCCGGCAGTCTCCCTTCCCACAGTAACTGCGGTAAGTGGGTTGGTGTAGAGGTGATCATCATGGTGGATGAGCTCGAAATTTGCCCGGACGGACAGACGAGTGAGTGTTGCTCCTGCATCTCCATTGACATGCCAACGCCTCTAATGCAAGGGAACTAGTCACCACCACTTCGACCGAGACATACGAGATCATGACACGGTCTATCTGTGCGACCTCGATGCCCAGCTTACCTTGCTACGTCTGCGCGTTCGGCCTTCCTGCCGAAGCGGATCTGATGACCGTCACAGTCGTATGCTGCCGGCCCCCTCCCTTATTCCCCCTCTCGAGTGCCCACTCTGGCATCCGATTCCTTCTCACCCCAGAAATGCTGACCCACGTTTCCCCAGACGTCCAATACGGCGAAACCCGAGCCTGAACCAACTCTCGAGGTGCACCCTTGTGCGACCTGCAAGCGCGCTGTGATCAAGACATCGGTCGAGGGCCACAATCCCGGCGGTCCTTGTTACGGATGCTCTCCGTCCACTGCAGACTCGGCCCTATCGTCGACGGCCACTATGACGCTGTCGGACGTGGAGACCATTTCCCTCGGCAGCTATTCGCTGGGCAATTACCCGGGAACGACGACGTCCACCGAGTATGCCACGTCGACGGCGTATGAGAGCAGCGGCGAGCCAGTCATCACACCCACTCCGTTCGCCTCGGCGCCAGATGCGGAGCCTACCGCCAACACTAACACTAACACCCCGTATGGCCCGCCCGCTGCCAGCGCTACGTACGTCACGGCGGGCTCGGCGCGGACTGTGGCTCGCGGTGGTGGTGTTGGAATCGTGGCCATCATCATGGCAGTGCTTGCATTGTAGACAGACAGTCGGTGATGGCATGTGTTGGTTGGTGTCTTTTCTTCACTTGGCCCGTCCCATGATCTAGTATTTCACCCTTCATGGACGGGCGATTCACGCAAGAAAAAGGAAAACGTCAGCAAATCGAGCATCTTGGTTCAAGAAGCGTCAAAAGGGTAATCATTTAGATCTATACCTATCTGCTTATGTGTATTGTACCAGTTTATCCTTCATTCGGGTGGAAGAACGACTCCTCCTGAGGTCGTATTCCCCTCCGTTGAGTCAACGAACGGATCAGCGGAAAGGGAACGAACTTTCGCTCTTTTCAATTTCAAACTATCACTATATGTAAAAAGGAGTTTTCTGGCGGTATTCGTTCTATATCTACACAAATAGCTCAATAATTACACAACTGCGTTCTGCGCAGGGCTGCTCGTGTGCATGGACGACACTGAACAGTTGCCCAGATGAGTACTGTAGCAGCACCTCTATGATAATGTTGTAATCCACAGGCAAACTAGAGAAAGACTTGGATGCCTAGGTAGCCTTGTGACAGGAAAACAATAAATAACAGAGGCCGCCGGACCACAGTATGGACAGAGCACCAGTTCCACTGAATAAACACCACGTTCCCACTACAAGTTCCTCGTCCTGCGCAGCAACAGCAGAGGCATCTGACTGCGAGCATGCCGAGCCAATAGTGTAATGCGGTTCTGGTAGTTCCCACGCGGCACCGAAAAGGGATATTTGTGCGCTGATCACCAGTGAGTGTTGGTCTTCCATGCGCTACCTGTGTACTGTAGGTACGCAATGCTGACTGCGAGTAGTACAGGATGCTTTCACACGCAGTTCAGGTCAAGCACTAGAGACCTATCAAGCCAAAAGATCATTCGAAGCTTCCGATCCGATACTCTGATACTGTGCACTTTAGCTGGCGGTCAGACAGGCGGCCTCCAACCCCACAGGTGGCGAAAGATTTTTGGATGGAAAATCCACGTAGACTGCCACATTGGGCAATGCGTGCTGGTTCCTTCGTGATTTTGAACCTGCCGTTGGTCACTGCTTACGCCATACCGTAGCCTTGCTGAAATAAGGACCCAAGCCCAAGTAGCTAGGGCGACGCTTTGTTTCAACAGAACAGTGTGGCTGGACCCGGCAGTCCGGTACAAATTGCGCTACACCGCTGTGCGCTAAAAGGCTGTGGGAGCCGTGGCTAGACATCAGATAGGAGAAGGAAATGGGGCAGGGTCGTCGTTCAATGGGGGGGGGTTTTGACGGTAACCTCACTGTGAACGATGCCGCACCGGCCGGAACGAGAAAGAGGGCTGATCAGGAGAGCTGAAACCTGCATGGTCGCACATGGCTGGAAGAAACACGTTTGTCAAGTATTTTTTTGCGCACTTTGTATCCGTACTGTACACTATAGTGCATCTGTCTGTGTCCTGAATTGAGCACGTGTGGCGCGGCTACGGAGTCTACTGTAACAGCCAGTGGTCGAGGCACAGTGGCAGACCGACCAAGCTATGTCGGAGATATATCATCCTGTAATATACCAAGTATGTACTCCGTACTGGATCACGGGTCCATGCGCAGGAAGTAGTTCCGCCAGATATATGGAGTACTCCGTACAGATACAACAATCAACAGCAGCAGTCTCGTCTCCATCACTGATTACACGCCCCCTCTGCGTCTCCCCGCAATTCTTCGACCAAGCTCGCGCCACGGATTGTCCAGACCAAGTGTGGCGAAAGTTCCGTCATAATCGTCGCACAGCTCAGTATTGTGCCCCTTTGCGTAACCATCACCGCACCGCACCTGCGCACCTGAGCACCTGAGCGGCTCATGAGCTGGATGCAGCAGCCCAGACAGACTGCCAACACTGCCCAGCCCACGCTGCTGGTGGTACAGTAGCTGGAGGCTTGGAGGAGGAGGAGGAGGGGAGAACCACCCGAGGGGACACGCACAAGCCACAGCAACTCGAGGACGCTCGCACCCGACCCGAATCTGACCCATGTGCCCGTCCCGCCGTCTGTTCTGCCGTACAGCCGTACTACCGTCAAGCTGCCCAGTCTTGCCAGTGTGTTGGTGCTGCCAACGTATTCGTATATACAGTACAGTGGTGCTCTACCTAGCAAGGCCTAGGTAGGTACTTAGGCACTTTGTATGCAGAGCAAGACTAGACTTGCGCACGGTGTGGCTGGACGCGCAAGCTCTCGCCACAGCTCCAGCTAGCAATCCTTGGCGTGACTGTACGAATGAGTGAGATTGTGGCTTGCCTTCTTCCCCCCCCCCCCCCCCCCCCCCCCCCCCCCCCCCCCGCCCCCCCCCCCCCCCCCTCCCCCCGGTTTTCACTTGAATTTTTTTGGGGGGGGGGTTTTTCTTCGCTTTCCGGGGAAGACCGGGCCCCGCGCCCCCCC
>PYFS01003516.1:0-70548 GCA_003671545.1 Ophiognomonia clavigignenti-juglandacearum | reverse complement strand
ATTATTATTATTATTATTATTATTATTATTATTATTATTATTATTATTATTATTATTATTATTATTATTATTATTATATTATCATTAATAATAAAAAACCTAGGATCGATTTAATTTAGGAAAAAAAGGTATATTATTTTCGAAAATAAAAGCGATTTGCATTAGCTAAAAAAGCTTTATTAGATTTAAAAAGAGAGAATTAATATAGATATTTCGAATAAAGAAAAAGAAAAAAAAATTATATATATATATATAGATTATTATTTGCATTAAAGCTAGTTTTGCTATTTTTGAGCGTTTTTTAATATTTATAATTTACTCTATAATTTTTAATAATACGATTTTTAGAATTTATTTTAAAAAAATAATAGAAAAAGAAATTAAAGTAATTACTAAAGTATTTACAACAATTAATATTAATAGAATTTTAATAATAGATTTAAATATAAAGCTAATTTAAATTAATTTTACGATTCTTTAATAGCTTTTTAAATATAGCGTAAGAGCTTTTATTGCGGAATATCGCTATAATTCTATAATTATAAGTTTTTAATATATAAAAGATACAGAATTATTTTATATATAATATATAGGTTTCTTTGTAATATTTTAAATTTATAATTTAATTTAGATATTCTTTCCTAGCAATTATTTACGATTATTAATAAATATTATTTTTAAAATAAATATAATTCTAAATAATATAAATTACAATATTTATATAATTAATTCAATTTTACCTTAAATCCGGAGGAATTTATTTATAACTAAATAGAGATTTAATATTAATTTTCTATATATATTTCAATATTATAATAATAGCAATTATTTAGCTTTAAAATTATAAATATATATATTATAATATTTGTATCTTTTTAAAACTCTCTATAGCACTAAATACTAGCACTGAATACTAAATATATTAAAAATATATCTTTAAAAATATAATATATAAAAAAGTCTTTTCGAATATATTTATTTTAGAAAGATTAGTTTTATAAAAAGCAATAACTTTCGATATATTAGCGATTATAACAAAGAAGAATTATAATTTTTAGCGAAAACAGATATTTTAGAAAAATTATCGGAAAAGAAAGTATTTAATAAAAGCGTTAAAGAGTTTAGGTTGAATATTAATATTAAAAGCTATTGATATAGGGAAAACTTTATATATAGCTTTTTTAAAAGCTTTATTAAAATCGTTAGTTATTATAGATAGCTATATAATTTTATAGTTTATAGCGATCTATTTAATATAATTAAGAATTTAGCGGAATATTATAGCATTTTCTCTTTTCATTAAAACTTAATAGATATTGAAAGTAAAATAGATAGATATAATACTATTGAATTAGAAGGATAATACATTTAAATCGTCGATATAATAGATAATATCGCTAAATAAAGATTTAGCTTTAAATCGCTATTATTAAATGTATTATATATAAATATAGTAAATATCGTTAATATTAACGCTATCGTTAATTTAATTTTCTTCTTTCTTATAATTTATTATAATAATATTGGGTTTATATTAAAATCTATAGAAAATATTAAAATAGAATTTAGAAGCTTTAAGCTAGAAGCCGATATATTTAAATAATATTTTAAATATTACATTTTTAAATATATATTAAAAGAAATTTTTATATCAATTTCTCGGCGATATTAATACTAATAATTTTAGTTATTATTATTAGCTTAAATAAGCGCTTTTTGAAAACTTTGTTTTTTAGCGATAATCGCGGTTAATTATAATAATAGCGGGATTTTCGTTAAATTTATAATTATAGCTATTATTGCGAATTATAAAAATCTAGCTTTACGATAATTTAATATATATAATTTCAATCTTTTAGCTATAATTATTAAGCTTTATTTTTCGATATTTTTGCGTTTATCTTTATTATTATTATTTTCGTTCGAATTCTTTTTCTTTATAGCTTTATTACGGGGTTTAAAGATAGCGTCTATATATAAATAAAAGTAGTAATATTTTAAATCGATTTAAATAAGCAACTTTTAAGATTTTTATTAATATTATTAATATAGCGCTTTTAATAGCAAAACTATAATCTTAATATAATCGTTAATAGATTTAAAGAATTGAAAATATATACTATATATATTATTATTTAAAGTATCAAAAGAAATAATAGCGAATTTATACCGTTTTTATAAATTATAAAGATCGATAGCGGGTTTATTTATATATATATATATATATATATTTGTTGGAATAAATTTAATATTTATAGGTAGCTGGTAGATTAGTAAAATTGCTAGCGGATAATAAAGCTATTATAATAAAGAGAAAAAGAGAAAAAGAGAAAAAGAGAAAAAGAGAAAAAGAGAAAAAGAGAAAAAGAGAAAAAGAGAAAAAGAAAGAAATTATTATTTATAAATATATTAATAATTTTAATCGATTTAAATATTCTTTATATAATTAAATAAAAATATTATTATTATAGAAATTTAAAAAAAAGAATATAGAGCGCTAATCCTAATCGGGCTAGGCTGTTTGGTATATATAGTAAATTTAAGCGAAAATAGCGTTATATAGTTAATATAGTTCAATATATAATTAATATAATTACTTTTTTTTAAAAAAATACTTAGTTTATTGAATTTAAAAAATCTTTTAATTATCTATATATCAAAAAACCCATATTATAGAAATTTATAAAGTTTATATTAATCGGTATTTTAGCTAAAAATATTCTTTAAAAAATATAGAAGCTTTTATATTTTTATTTATATAAAAATTATATTTATATTAAATAAATATATTAATTTACGTAAAATAACTCTAAAGGTTTTAGAATATATTCAAAAAAATATTAAATAATAGATTATATCTAGCGCTAATTTATAAAAATATAGCTTTATCTCCAACTATTTAATTAGATAAAGATATTTATTAAAACTTTTAATTTCTAATTAAAATTCTAATAAATAATTAAATATAAATAGATAGCAACTAGCAAGCTTTTCGATAATTATATTATAAGTTAATATAAAAAATTAATTATTAAAAAATAAAAATTAGTGAAATAGCTTTTAGATTAAAATGATAGCTATATAAATTTAATTTGAAATTAATTATTATTAAATCTCGTTAATAAATTTAGCCGACTAAAGCCTTAGGGATTTAATTGTAATAATTATCCCCTTTTTAATAGAAAAACGCTCTCGTTTTTACTAGAATAAATACTTTATAAATTTCAATAAATTATATAATCTAAAAAGTTAAAAAACCGCTATTAATTATATATTTAAGTAAATACAATATAACGATAAGCTAATAAAACTCGATTGCGATAAAATTAATAAAAGTGTTATTAATAAATTAAAATATGAAATAAAAACTTTAGCTCTTTATATCCTATTTAATTAAATACTTCTAATTACTTTTTCTTATTTAAAAAAATAATTATAATTTTCCTTCTTTATAATTATCTTCTTTATAACGCAATGTTCGATAAATAATCTAAGAACCCTATTTTCTTAATAATTAACAATATTAACTCTAATTAGATTATTAATTAATTAATTACTCGTTAAATTAATTTATTTAAATTTTCCTTTTTTTCTATTATATTTTAAAGCTATCCTACCCTTAACTATTTATATAGAAGGTCGGTATATTTAATAAGCGAAAAGGCATTAATCCTAAAAAAGTAAAAAGTAATATAGAATTAGTCCGAAAGCGGTAGTGATAGTAGAAGTAGTGGTAGAAGTAGAAGAGTATATATTGTATTATTGAAATCTAATGCTAAAAAAGAGGGAAATTCCTTTCTATATATATTCGTTCGTTCCATATCGATTCGGCTAATATCGGAGAGTTGGCTGATATCGGCATTAAATGCATAACGCTAATTTAGTGCCTAGTTTTACTAAATTAGCTTAGAACGCTTTAAAACCGAATTAAAACCTCGTTAGTTTTAAAGTATTCGGACGACGTTTTACTAAAGTAGTTAAAACGAGTAGAACTTGGTTGAAGTTTTACACTATTAAAGCGTTATGTAAATATCCGACGATTTGATATTTAAACGAATAGAGAAACGGAATAATAATACTAGTAAATAATAGACTAATAGAATTATTTCGTTTTTGAAGTTTTGAAATATAGGAAATTATACGTATTTTAACGTATGAATTATAAATAGAAACTATTTACAATTATAGAATAAAATGGTAAAATAGATAAGATAAATCTTAATCTAATAATTTAACCCTTAATTATAAACTTCACCAAAATATTCTTAAATTTAATTTTACTCTAAAAAATAAATTCATTAACCCGCTCAATCCCTACTTCACTTATATTTTAGATTATAAATTTATTAATATAGCGGATATATTTATTAATGTAAATTTAATAAATTTTTCTTTATAAATAAATTATTATTAAATCCTAAATATAGAAAAATTCGCAATTAATCTAAAGCTTATTATTACCTATATTATATATTTTCGTAAAATTAATAAAAACCGCGCCTATAACCTTATCGACTATAATATATATATATATTAGATTTTCCGTTTTAGCTAAATCAAATATAACTTTTAAATTAACGAAAAATACTTTATTTATAATATGGAAAATAATATAAACGATTATAATAATACATTTATTTATTTTTAAATTTAGCTTTTTACTTTTAGCTAAATTTCCTTTATTTTTGTTTACGCCCCCGTTCTATATATTCATCTACTTTCTATATTAGCTGTAATATTATCGATTTATTATTTCTTAATAATTTCAAGAATAATTAAAAGCTCTATAATTTTAAATATTTATTAAAATCTATATTACGATAATTCTAATTCTATATAATATAATAATAATAATAATATTCCGTTTTATCTATTTGGTAAGAAAAATATATAATTTAATCTATATATTTATAATATATATTAATATTATAATAAAGATTGCTAATAATTTATCCTGAGTTAAATGCGAATTTAAGCCCGATATTAAATCCGAATTTAAGATTTCTAATTCTATTAATAATAAATTCCATTATCGCAAATATTACGAAATCGGCTCCTTCGAATATTTTATAATTAAGAAAGATTTTAATAAATCTTAAAATATAAAAATTAAAGATATTTCGATATTATATTATAACGAAAATATTTTATATAATAAGCTATATAACGCTATTATAAAAATTTTAGGTAATAATTTCGCTTTTATTTATTTTTAGATTAATATATTCGATATAGCTATATATAAAAATTCTTTAAAAGGATATATTATAATGTTATTATTTTATTTATTGAAATTCTAGAATATAGAATTTGATAATACTAGCAAGTTTATATAAGGGTTTTAAATATATAGCTTTTAGAGATAAAAGCGGATATTTAATGGAAAATAATATTTATAATATATTTTTATAGAAAATTAATTCTTAAATCGAAATCTATTTAAATTATTATAAATAATAATTAATAGTTTAATTTCTTTTCTTTTTAAATAGTTTTCTTCAAATATTTAAATTTATAAATAAGTAATAAATTCATTTTAAAATCGATAGAATTTTAAAAAACCGCAAAATATTTAAAAATTACTTGTATTAAAATTTTATTATAATATAATTTTTAAATATAATATTTCTTTACCGAAACCTTAATATTTCTTTTTATTTTTATAATACTATTTTAGCTTAATAATATTCTTTTGCTTTTTATTATTATTTAAAATATTTAATTAATTTTAAATTTACTTTAATATTTATATCTAAATTTATCATTTCTTCGAATAAGCTAAACGCTTTTTTCTAAATATCGGTAAATTAATCGATAATTCTATCTTTATTCAATTATATTTTAATTGATATTTTTTAATAATTTATTATATATTCTCTGAATTATTAAATAATAATTATTTATTGTATTCAATTATTCATTCATTTTATTCATTTAAATAATATATTTCTATATTAAACATTTTATAATTTTTAAATATCGTTTTTTAATTTAAAAATATCGGCGTTATTATAAAAAATCTTTATATTTCTAGGAAATCCGTTTCTTTTGATATATTATATAAAATATATTATATAATTGATTCTATTATAGTAATATTTTGAAGCAATATAAATAATATTTAATCTTTTTTATTATTTCAAAAAGTCTAATATATTTTAATTATAATTTCTATAATTTCTTTACCTATAGATTCTTAATTTATTATAAAACCTAAATATTTACCGAAAATTCCAAACATTAATAATTTAAATTATAATATTCTACAATTTATTATTAAATATTACTTTAATTTTTTTAATAAAATATATATAATATTTGAAAATAATTAATCTCTATATTTTATAAAAGTTCTTCTTTTTTCCGGAATTATAATTAACTTTAGCTATTCTATAATATTTTAAAATTATTTTATTTAAAGTTATTTATTGGGTATATATTGGGGAGTCACGTGATACTTTTCTCTTTATCTTAATCGGGTTCTGGTTGTTCGTTGTTGTATAGAGAAACTAACTAAATAGCCGGTGGCTGTAAAAGTCAGTTATAGCTAGATTGGGATAACTAATTATCCTCTAGCCACCAACCGGTTCTGCCACCGCCCTATGCAGGAATAACGGTAATTGGATAAGCTAACTATCTCTACCGTAGCTCTTTGCTTTATTCGGCAGGAAGCTTTATTAGCTATTCTCTTAATATTAGGCAATTTTTTAAATTGCCGAAAAACCCGTATATTAAAGAGTGTGTATATTAAAGAGGCTGTGTTAGCTATATACCGACGGATCTTATGCTTAAAATCGGCGTCGATAGATTAATTTTTTTAATAATCTAGTATACTATAGTTTAGGAATCTAAATAAGCTGTTAGTATTAATAAATACTAAATAGCTTTTGGATTTAGCACCGAATAGTGCTAATTAGCATTAATTAGTACTAAGTGGCGTTTAAACCTTTTTTCCTAATTAGCTTCTTTTATTAAATATAAATCGTTAAATTGTATGCTAGCTTTATTAAGTTAATAATCTATTTGCTAGCTCTATTGGGCTTATTTCTCTATAATCTTTATAGTCTTAATAATTAAAGCTTTTTTAGAGCGCTTAATAGCCGCTTTAATTTTAACGGTTAATTCGTTAATATCGATCAATTTAATCAGCGTTGCGTTGCAGGCGCTTTTAATTATAGCGTTAATTAGGTTATTATTATTAGTAATTTAACGGATTTTATTAATTTTACGATTTTCGTAAAATTTACATAGGGCTATTATATCCATTATTAAACGCTTTATGTTAATAATATTAAGTTTAATTAGGTATTTATATAGGGATAAAGAGTTTATATAAAGAACGAAAGGAATTATAAGGAGCTATAAACGATTTATAATTATTTTGATAATAATATTAAGATAATAGCTAATATTAGAGCTAGTAATTGCTTTATAAATTTTAGTGTAAAAGATATTATATACGATATATTTAAAATATATATTTATATTTGCAATAAAGTTGCTATATATTTTAAAGCTATTATTTATATAATTATTATTTTCGGCTATTACGATAATATAGCCGATTTAATTATTTAGGTTTTTATAATTAGTGAAAAACCTATTTAGGAATATATAACTTTATATATAAAAGGTTTAATAGTATATATATTAGGCTTTAAATTAAATTGTTTATTATTTATTAGAAGCGTTTATTAAAGGCTTTCATTTTTTCATTAGATAGTTTAGCAGCTTAAGCTGTTATAGAGATATTAAAAGCAGCTTTAAATTAATAGATAAAGGCGATATAAATTGCGTATACGCGTTATTTAATATAGCGCTAGGCGCAGTCGTTA
This sequence comes from Ophiognomonia clavigignenti-juglandacearum, assembly GCA_003671545.1. Classification (NCBI taxonomy): domain Eukaryota; kingdom Fungi; phylum Ascomycota; class Sordariomycetes; order Diaporthales; family Gnomoniaceae; genus Ophiognomonia; species Ophiognomonia clavigignenti-juglandacearum. Next base: position 62,713 of record PYFS01003516.1, on the reverse strand, counting down.
GCTTTAAGGTCGATAAATATTAAGCGGTTATTTTGATTTTTCTATATAAATACGATATTATCGCTGTTTAATTTTATAGTATTGCCGTTAAAATTAAATAAGCTATATTCGTTATAAGCTATATTCGTTAAAAATAATTTTAGGTTTAGCTTTAAAGCCGGTTTTTTATAAAAAAAAATTATAGGTAGCGAAATTAATTATTTCGAATAAAAGGGTATCGTTAATTTATAGATTAGCTATATTAAAGCTATCGTTAATATAATTAGAAATTATTAAATATAAATTATATATAGAGATAGATATATTTATATAATTTTTATAATATAGTTGGTATATATTGTATTAATATAAGCTTGATTTAAGGACGTTATATAACGGTAAGATGATTTGTATTATAGTGTTTTCGGGATAACGGTTTTTTAATTCTTTAGGGAGGTAGGTTAAAATTATCCGTTTAAAGATTTTTTTATTTATAGATATATTTGGGTAATATCCCGAATAAAGAGATATGCTATTTGTTTAATTAGTGTAGGAGCGAATACTAGGATTAGTTGTTGATTTGAACGCTATATGCGTAGGGTTTAATAAAGGATTTCGTTTTTATCTTTATTGTTATAACCTTAAATTATAACCTATAATTTTTCAGAAGGTATTTGGTTAAAGCTTTTGCTTTTGATTTTATATATTATCTATAAAAGGAAGATACGCTTTTTAGTGTACTTTTAGGGATGATATTTAACAAAGCTAAATATTCTAGCGCCGACGAGGCTTATAATCTCGTCATTATTAGATATTTCGAAAGGTTTGCCGGGGGTTATAATAATATCTTTAATATATAATTTAATAGCTAACGCGTAATTATCGTATTCTTTTTTGTTGAAATATACGATTAGAGCTTTGGGCTTATTTATATTGCCTTTCGGCTATCTATAGCTATAACGGGCTAGGATTTTAGTTTTAAGCTTAAGTTTGATTTTAGGTTAAGCCTTGATTTTTAATCGTTAGGTTTAGCTATATAGGGCTCTCGACGTTAGGGATTTTGTGCTCTTTTTTGTAATATAGCTAGATTTGCGTAGAGCCGAAGATAATAGGTCTATTTGGTATATTTAAGTTAAAGTTGTGGTTTTTAATCGTAGCGATTGGGTATAAGCTTATTTAGCTAATTTTCTCGTGATAAATATATATATTATTATAAAGCGGAAGCGCGAGAATTTCTTTAATTTTAGGAGCGGTGCGGCGGTATAATATATCAACGATTTAGCGTTTCGTTCAAAATGTACGGAGCTCTTTTATAGCTTTATCTATTGCTTTAGCGCAGTAGATGGTTAAAGCGGAAAGAGGGGAGTTTATATTTATATACGGGTAGGTATTAAAGATTGAAAGAATTGGGATAATATCGTTATTATTGGCGGTATTATTGATAGCTTTGAAAATTATTTATAAACGGTGCTTTTTAGACGTTATATTGCTTAATTCCATTTTGAAAATGCGGTAGGTATATTACAATAGCTCGTGATAACGCTCGATTTTGCTAATAGACTAATGAGCTTTTATAAATACTTCTTTATAGCGGGGAGCTTTTTGTTGACTGTGCTGCGGTTGCTGTTGACTGTGTGGGTCCCGGTCAACCCGCGCACGGGCCACTCCATGGCCCGTGCCCCGGCATTTCAACGACACTCCATCAACCGCCGCCGCACAATTACATACGCCCATACTAAAATCTATTACAACTATGAATAACAAACAACTCCTCTTCCAACCTCTCCTACTCGCTAAAACTAAATCTTACGATAACTACAATTTCTTTTAGCATAATTAATAATATAAGGCCGTTAATTAAAAAGTAGGCATAATAAGCGGTAAATATAATATACGGTAGGCGTGGCGATATAGATTAATATATTTAAATTTAAAAGCGATTTAAAAAAATATCAAATATAATTTATTATAATTATATATATTTTAGGTTAGTTTGGTTTTAAATAGTAATTAGTTTAGAATTGCGATTATAAAATAATTATATATATTTATAAATAAATTTTTAAATTACAATAATGATATTTAAAAACTTAGAGAATTTCGGGAATATATAAGCCAAATTATTATGGCGGGCTCCTGGGCGGTATTTTTGCAGAAAGTAAGACCGTTGCGGTGAATTTTTTTTCAAAGGGTACCTCTTTGAATTTTGGGCTGTAGGCGATGAGCCGAGCTGAGCCGGCGCGCGGGGCGCGGGATGGTCCATGCGGGGGCCCACACAGTCAATAGCAACCGCAGCACAGTCAACAAAAACCTCCCCCTTTATAGCGGATGCTTTATATAGCTATATTCGAACGGAATATATTAAAAGCGAAATTAATGCTAATATTGTGAATTAGGATATTAGATAGTTCGAGGTAGATATTATATTAAATTTACGAAAAGTATTATATATTATATAGACGGATATATTTTTTAGGAAATATCCCGTTTAAAATAATATAGCCGAGTTTATAATATATAGAATTAGGCCGTCGCCGTTTATATATATAATATTAATGATTATTTCGAAATTAAATTCGTGATTATTATATAGCGAAAATTTGAATTGTCGCGGTGTAAAAGCGTTTATTTAGTATATATGGTAGAATTTTTCGATTTCGGCGAGGTTTATTATTAAGATATCGTCAAATCTAGCGCATATAAGAAGTTTGTAAAATCGTTTAATTAATGGGTAGCCGCTTTGCTGGTGGAGGTTCTGTAATTAGGCTTCCGTTAGCAAATAAGCGATCTTTTTATAATATATGAAAAATTATAGGTATCTTTATTTAAAAACAATTAGAAGCTGTATATTAAATCGGACGCTGATAAGCTTATTTATAATATTATTTAAATAGATTCGTAAGCGGTTTATATTTATTCAGAATATTAAGAATAAGATATTAGTCTTTCTTATATGAAATGTGATCAAACTAATCGGAATATATATTTTAACGGCTTCGATAGAGGTTATATCGCTGCTAAGGCTAAAAGCGATTGATATAACGCCCTTCTAATTCTTATTTAGCTAGAAGTTATATTTATTTTTAAAGGCGAAGTATTGGGCTTTGCCGCCCGTAGATTATCTAGTGGCTCCGGTATCCACCAGGATATTTCGAAATTTATTGCGTAAATATTAGTTTAATACGAATTGGCTAGCGGGAGCTTATGTTTTAATATTATAAATATCTTTATTAATAACGCGGTATATAAACATTTGGTCGCTAACCTATTATTAGCTAGAATAGCTATAATCAAAAGCTAGTACCATTATTATTTATTAGATAAAATTATAATTATCGGGGATGCTGGGATTAATAAATAGTTTATTTTTTAAATAATTAATTAAACTTATTACCTTTAATTTAAATATAATATTGCGGTTATATAACTGGGTCTATATCGGTAAAATAGTAATAAAAAATGTAGATATTGCATATAACGATACGCTTTTTTATAAAGTGATTAGTAGATTAATAGCCTTTTTTATAATAAATAATATAACTTTATCTTTACGGAAGTTATTTTTAACTTAATTGTTATTATCGTTAGAGAAAGAGCTTTTAGGCGTATTGCTATAGTATATATCTTTAAATTTATTGCTACTATATTTAAGTTTAAAGTTAAATTTTGGTTTAAAGCCGCTATAGCTATTGCCGATATAGCGGCGGTTGGTATAAAATACACTTTTAGCGATTGCTAAATCGTTAGAATAATCGTATTTGTATTCGCCGCTAAAGCAGGTTTTAATAGTTTCAATTATATAAGAAGCGTTGCGGCGGGTTAAAGAGGTTTTCCAAAAGGATTATAGCTTTTCAAATAATTATTAAAAGAAAGTTAAATTAGTTCAAAAAGTATATTCCAGCTTTTTAACGTTATAATATATTTAAATAAGTATTATTAGCAATTTTAAATTATTATATTTGCTTTATATATATTGATATAGCGCTAACTTATTATATAGCTTTTGAAATATTTCTTAGAGGTTTATTTTTAAGTTTTCGTTATATATTTTAATGAATATTATAGATATCTAATTATAGTGGTATTAGGAGCAGTTTGTTTTTATATTAAAATGGGTTTTTAGCTTATAGTATATAATGGCAAAGATATCGTTTTGAGCTATATAATAGAAATAGAATATTTTTAATATATTTTGCTAAAATACGAGGAAATACAGCACAGAATTAATTGGGCTAGATGTTAATTATATGATAGATATTTAGGAATAGCTGGGTTTTATCCTCTAAGATATTGTAGAGCTTATCGGTATAATTATTGTTATAGTTCTATAATTTAGCAAAAATCTATTATATTTAGGCATTTAATTTAGTTTCTAGTATATTTATAAATAGCAGATCTTTATAAGGGTTGTATAGTTTAGCTATAGTTTATACTTTTTATTCTACTTTTAATATTTGTTAAAATTAATTGTGGTATTTTGGAGGGATTTTTGCGAGATCAAGGGCTTTAATAGGTGTGAAGTTATATATATAAGTTGTTGGTAAGAGGTTTGGGTTAATTGCGGGTATAAGCTATTGAATTAGGGGTACTGCAGTAGGCTGGTGAGGGTTCTAAGCTATAGGTGCTGGTGGGTTCAGCGCTTGATTAACGGGCTATTGTAGGTGCTATTGCTGATTGACGGGTTATCCAATAGGCTATTTAGTAGGCTATTGAATAAGCTATTATAGCTATAGAATTAACGTCCAGCGATCTGCTGCCGGTGTATTTAGAAGGTTATTTTATTGCTATATAGCGTAATTCATTATCTTTATAGCGATATCTTGTAAGCTGTTTGTTAAGCTTAGAATTATACGATATATAATTAGTGGCGAGCTTTGGCGTAGAGGCGTGCCGGGCACGTTTTCTTATATTTTTTAAAAATACTGTATTATAGATTCAATGTTACGGGGCTTATAAGTACGTTAACGTTGGCGTAGGCTATTTTTTAGTAGTAAAAATGGGTTGTCTCCGTTATTATCGCCTTAGTTAAATATAACCGTGGTTTAGCGGGGATTTCCGGGCTTGGGTATAATAAAAGGAGGGCTATAGAATATCTGGGCTATAATAATAGAGTTTCCGGATATGGCTGGAATAGCCGGACGCTATATAGCTTATAATTTATATTATATTTATTAAATTTTACCGATTTATAAGCCCGGATCGAATTCTTATTATATAAGCTTATTAATTAGCTATTTAAGCAAATTCTCGATATATGTTAATTAATATAGGGCGTAGCTATTATTATTTATGCTAGGTTTTATATAAACGTTATAGCGGCGTAAAAAGTTTTTAAAATTTTAGGGGAAATTGCGGGGGAGATTTTTAAATATAAAAAAAGATTAATTTTAGAATTTATCTATATACGAGATTTATAGCTCTACGTTAAAGTTTTTTTCGGTATAATATTTGATTATTATAATAATTACGTAAGTAATTAAATATTTCTTTTTAAAGAGTTTATCAATTTCGTTTTATTAATAATTAATATCGATAAAATATTAAAAGCTTTTGCTAAACTTATAAGGGCTTAGGAGGCGTTATAATTCCGGGTCTTTTTATATTTATAGGATCGCATTTATATAGAAGGCTTACGAGCTATTAGAAATTCGTAAATGCGATTAAAGAGGGCTTTATTTTTTAGTTATTATATATAGCGGACCGGGATTAGTTTACAAGCTTAATAGGTTTACTACTTGGGTTATTGCCCAATTCTATTTTATTTCTTATATATACCGGTTTAGCTTTTACAGTTTTCATTCGGTTTATAAAGTAAATAGGAAAGTGAAATATATATAAAAGATTATATTAGCTTATTTAGAAAAATACGAAGCGAAGCAATTATATATAAATTAAATAAGACATCTTTTATTTATTCGTGTTTATTTATAGATTTATTATTGGTTTATCTAATTTTATTTTATATATTCAATTATAGTTGGTATGAGAGTTTAGGTTAATAATGCGTTTTTAAATTCGGTTCTTTTTTTTTAAGAAAAGGGTAAAGAAGGAAAAATAGAATATAAAACATAAAATATAATATATAATAGGATATAAAATAGATATTCAATTTAAGGGAGTTTTTGATTATATTTATATAGATATAATTATTAAGTTGGTTTTATTTTTGTTAAATATATTTAAAAACGTAAATAAGGTTTTTTTTGAATTCTAGAAAGAAAAGGGTAGAAGGAGGGTAATATAATTTTAAAGATATTAAATTATGTTTCGTAGATTTTTTTAATATATTTGCGTTTAGCTTATAATTGGTCGATTGAGTAAATGATATTAAGGGAGTTGTGATTTCGGGTTTTGAGATCAAGGGTTTAGGAAGGTTTAGGACCGAGTTTTAGAAGAGAATTTTTAGTTAAAAGGTTCTCCGGATAGGTTTTAGGTGGGTTGGACGTGTATTGATAGAATATATAGTTGTAGGGAAATCGAGGATATAATATAATATAGTTGGAAAGTAATTATATGCGTAAAGAAAAAGGATTTAATTAAAGCTATTTAATTTAATAATAAATTAGTCGATTACTATTTTATTATGTTTTTTTAGGGGTTTAAAAGGTGTAAATTCGTCGAATTTAGACGTTTTTAAATATAAAACGAAGATCCGTCGTTTTTGCTAATTTATACTTTAGTTTAATATATAACTTAAATATTGATTAGTATTAAATATATATTAAGGGTTATACGATATTTTTCTTTTTATTTTAATCGGGTTTTGGTTATTTATTGTTATATAGAGAAATTATTTAAATGACCGGTAGCTATAGAAGTTAATTGTAGCTAGATTAGGATAACGAATTATTCCATGGCTATTAATTGGTTTTGCTACCGCTTTGTGTAAAGATAGGGGTAGTTAGGTAGGCTAAATACCTCTGCCGTAGCCCCCTGCCCTATTTGATAGAAAGCCCTATTAGCTATTCTCTCAATATTATTATTAGAAAAGGGCCGATTTAAATCTCAATATAATTTTAAATAATATTATTTTTATAATCAAATTTATTTAAAAATTAATAATAAACTTTGCTATAAATAATAATATTATTTAATTTATTATATATTCGTTTATATAATATCTTAAATAATATTCGAACAATTTATTTATTTATTCTATTTAAATATTCATTTACAATTTAAAAGCTATCGAAAATCGAAGTTTAATGGATTTGTTTTATTAATTTCTGCTAAAACCGATTAATAAAAATAAAATTCTAATTAATTACGATAATATCTAGTAAGCCGCTTATTTTATATTTTAAAGCTAGATAAAATAATTTTATTAACTTAGTAATACTAATAATCTCGGCTATTAAGAAAAATCAAATTAATTTTAAGAATTTATTGTTAAATATCAAAATTAAATATATTAATTAATTAAAATATATTATAAATAGTAAACTAATAATAAAATCTATATTTACCTTCAATATTAAATAATTAAAAATAATAATTATTATATTTTGCTATATAGAGAATATTTTTATAAAGAGGTTTATTAATATATTAAATTATTTTTAATATAATCCTTTATATTCTTTTTTATATTTTCCTCCAAAAAAATATATAATTTCTCCAATATATAATTTTCTTTAATATCCTCTTATTTAAAAACTATAAATAAATATCAGAAAATCTAAATATAGAGATTATTATTTAAAAATATATATTTATAAATAATAATATATAAAATCGTCTTCGGAATTAAATTCTAGAGTTAAGTAATAGCTATTATTTTTAATTATTTCCTCAAATATTTCAATTCATATTTTTATTAATTTTAATTTATTCAATAAAAAGAAAAGGAGAAAAAAGTAAAAATATATTAAATTTTGCAGCTATATACTATATTAAGCTTTTAAATAAATAGTATTTTCTAAATATTTCAAATATTAGCTTCAAATTACATTAAAATTTAATAATATATTTTCGATATTTATAATATTTAGAAATATTATTATTTTTGTAATTTTAATATATTATAAAGAATTAGCTCGGGTATTTGCTTATATAAATTATTTTTATTTTAATATTACTATACGAATTATTTCAATATTAAATGCTATTAAATATAATAGAAACGAATTTAATTCTTTTATAATATAATCTAATTATTTCGAAAATCTATTGACGGGATTTTTTTTTTCGCATAATATTTAATTTCGATATTAAAGAGATTATCTATTAGAGTATATCCAAATCGCTAATAGAGCATACCTTTGGTTTCTCGTACTATATCTCTATTTTTAGAGATATTACCAAAAATTCATATAGTATCCCTAAGCTCTACTTTTAAGGATATCACTAAAATCGATTTTTTGTATAAAAAGCTAATTTTACGTAAAAGGGCATTTTCCGTATAGAAAGCTAATTTTTATATAAAGGGCTTTTTTCTTAGTAAAATTGTGAAATTTAGTTTTGGTGATATATTTAATTTGGTAATATCCCTAAAAGTAGGGCTATAATGCGAGAAACTAAAGATATACTCTATTAGCAATTTAATTGTATTTTAATAAATAATTTTATATTAAAATATAAAAGATATATAAATTGCCGGATTTATTTAGTATTGAGCTTAATTAATATTATATATATGTTTAAGTTTATATAATCCGATAATATTTTATTAATATATTATAACCCTTTTAGAAATTATCTTTACTAACGAAATAATTTAATAATAACGAATATTTTTTAATTATATATTGCTTAATATTATTTGGCATTTTTTTATTTCTAAAAATAAAAACGATAAAATACTATTTATCTTTATTATTTCTTTTATAATATTACGAAATAATCGATTTTATAATATTTTTTAATATACTTACCTTAATTTTAATTAGTAAGCTTAAATAAAGATATACTGATAATAAAGGTCTTTTAGAAGAATTTAATAAAATATAGGAAATAATTTTATTTAAGCTTTTAATTAAAAGCTAAAAAATTAAAAATATCTAATTTTTAATTTTAAATTATCTTTTTTAATTAATATATTAACGAATATATTTTTTCCGAAAAAATCTTAATAAATCTATAATAAAGATTAATAAAGCTAAGAAAGATTTATATTATAATAAATTTTAAATAGCGGCTATTTTTTAATAGCGAATATATATTTAAAACTTATATAAATATCCGCTAATTTTTTCGAAAATTCTAAAAATTAGCTTTTTTTAATATAAAAGTATATTTATCTTTATAATTATATAATTCGATATTCAAAGATTATTTTATAATAACCCGAAGATATTTTCTATAATTCGTTTATATTTTAAAAAATATTATACAAACAAACGATACAATATATATCGATAGTATTTCTAAAGATACTATAGATATATTAGTAAATTTTAATAATATAATTAAATATTCCAATTATCTATACTAAATATAAAAAACAATCTTCTATTTATCGCTTTTTATAATTTAGATATAATAATAAATATTAATAATATTAATTATAGGGAAATAATTAATATTAGCTAGTTAATTTAAAATCTTCGATATTAATAGCAATAGAGCCCGGTTTTTCATTATAATTATATTAAATCCTCGGTAATTAATATATAATTGCTAAACTCTATCCAATTTTAATACTAAATATACTAAAATATTAATGGGATTTTAATTTGAATGCATTTATTTTCCTTTTGAAATTCCAATAAAGTATTCGTATAATATTTAGAATACCTTTTATAATAAAAGATAAATCGATAGCTATAATAATATCGACTTTTTTTATTATTAATTCGATAATCTATATATTAGCGTAATAGAAATTCTTTAGCTTATTTCGAAAAAAAAAACGCTTTTTAAATTTTAGAAAATATTAAAAGATTTTTTTAATATTATAATCAAATTGCGATGTTATAGTAAAAAAATTTAATCTATATCTTTAATATTTTATATTATAATTTCTCTTTTAAAATAATAATTATTTAATTACAACGCTATTTTTTATAGATAACGTTAAATACAAAGTAAATTCTAAATTATATTTTTTCGCGAAATTAATATTGATTAAATTAATATTCGATTATATATATATTAATTTTAATCTTTATATAAACCAGATAATATAAAAGCGTAAAAATTCGATTTAATATAATCTAAATATTCTTTAAGAAAGGTTAGGAAGAGATTATCTAATAAAATATATCTAAATCGCTAATATAGCATATCTCTAGTTTCTCGCATTATAGATCTACTTTTATAAATATTATCAGATTTTTTATATAATATCTTTAAGCTCTATTTTTAGAGATATTATCAAAAACCTTTATATTCTAAAGCTCCACTTTTAGGAATTTTATTAAAATCGATTTTTCGTATATAGGGCTAATTTCACGAATTTCACAAAGAAGGCGATTTTTCGTATAAAGAGCTAATTCTCACATAAAGATCTTTTTTTTAATCAAATTATAAAATCTATTTTTAATAATATCCTTAATTTAAAAATATCCTTAAAAATAGATCTATAATACAGGAAATTACGGATATACTCTATTAGCGATTTAGATATACTTCAATAAATAATCTTATTAAGAAATACTTTTAATCCTTTAATATTAGCAAAATATCTAATTATTCCTTAAAACTTTAGCTTTTAAATTTATTAATTCTAGCTTATATATTATAATCGCGCTTCCGAATAATTCGATTTTTATATTAATTATTTTATAACCCGTAAAAATATTTCTTTTCTCTTTATATTTATAATAAATAATAAAAAAGTCTTTAATAATTTAAGATTTGCTGGAAATAATATTACTTAAGTTTAATTTTTTACTTTTTCCTTTTAAACTTTAAAAGTTTTTATTTCGAGATCGATAACTATTTCCTCCCCGCTTTTAATTCTAATTCAAAAAATCTTAGCGTTTTTTAAATTTTTTAGAATTCTTTCCTCTATTATTCCTATTAATTTTCTATTTTTTTAATTTAAAAATCCGTAATAACATTCGCAAAAATTAAATCTTCGCTTTTTAAATATTTACGCAATTCTAGAATTTCGCTATTTTACAGTTTTAAAGCTAAAGATTTTAGCGTTATAATATTTAAATTATAAGCGAAATAGGAAATATAAATCATATATCCGCGATTTCTCGGTATTTAAATTTTTCATTAATCTTTTATAAATAAATAGCGGTATATAGAAATCTATTAAAAATAAAAATAAATTCCTTATATTTAAACCAAATTCGATATATATTCTATTAAATCTATTTATTTGTTCGAATAAATAACGACAAATTCGCTATCTATTCTATAAATACCTCGAAATTTGAAAAGAAATAATTAATATCTAATTAACTATCGGAACTTTCCGAATTTACTTTATTAACTATACAACTATATTATATCGCTTTTAATTTAAAATCAATTAGCTTATAAATATAAATATATCGTTAAAGCTTTATTTTATTTTTATATGAATCTGTTCGATATATATAATAGATATTATATATTTATATAATATAATTCTATTCCGATGGATTATTCGGAAAAGTATCGATTTTTAATATCGATCGCTATCTTTTTCGAATTTTAAGCTTTTATTATAAAAGATATTATAAATTCAATCCGCTAATTAATCCGATATATATAAATATTATAACGTTTTATTAATATATTTCAATAATATATCTAGATAATTATTAATTATTCTATATTTTAAATTAAGAAATTAAACCGTTAATAGAACGATATAATATCGCTAATATTAATTCTATTCTTCGATAATAAATTATAATTATCGTCGTTATTATAATTATCGTCGTTATTATTATTATCGTCGTTATTATTCCCGCTATTAATATATCCTATTTATTTACCTATCATCTTATAAAAAACGCTCTTATAAATATATAAATAATAATTACGAAGAATATAAATGCTTGATTTGCTATTATAGATTTATATCGACGATATCGAAAAATCGTTTAAATTAAAGCCCGAAAAGCTTTAAAATATTTTCTTTTTTCTTTTATATTTACTTTTACTTTTGGATTTATAGCGACGGCGGCGAATTAATTTAAATCTAATAAATTTAATCTCTTCTTTATAAAAAGAGCGCTAAAGATTTGATTATTAATTATCTATACCTATATAGTATTAATAGTAAATTAAATCTTTAAATATAATTAAAAATTAAATTCTTTAGCACTAAATATAACGATATCGCTATTATTATTTTAAACCGGGTTTTCGAAACGAAAAATCTCCTTATTAATATCCTTAATTTAAGGCTACACTTTGAAACCAAAAGTATTGCTAGAACTAATTTAAGCTTCCGTTTAAATAGACGATAAGCCTTATTCGGCAACGGCCTTCTTAATCCGAGTAATTTTCTTATTAATCCGGGTATTAGCTATTATAAATAAAAGATTGAAATAGAAGGAATTATTAAAATTATAATAAATAATTAAATATAAATAGTTAATAATTAATAAACTTTTTAATAATTATATTATAAATTAGCATAAAAGACTAATTTTTAAAGAATAGAAATTAGTAAAATAGCTTTTAGATTGAGATGATAGCTATTTAAATCTAATTTAGATTTAATTATTATTAAACCTCGTTAATAAATTTAGCCACTTAAGGCTTTAGAGACTAGTCCTGATATTCCTCTTCTAACTTAGATATAAATCGGCTAATAAATTCTATCTTTTTTTTTCGTTTTAAACGCGGGCGTAAATATATAGAAAATATTGTCACGAAGCACGTGCAATAGGCATAAAGAGCCCAGTTATATAATGTATATTAGCGAGTTTTTGCTATTAGAGAAGAAAGAGAGAAAGCTGCTAAAAGAGCGCAACTGCGCTAGCGGTTATATAAACGTATTATTTAATTAGCTCGGATAGCTATATTATTACCGGAGCACATATAAGGGTAACCCCTATACCGCTATACTTGGCAATAGCATCGTTATATTACTCCCTCCCCTTTGAATAAATGCTTAAAAGCGCATAAAGCTATTAAATTTATTATAAAAAATCCTTTATATATTTAATTTAAAAAAGAAATAGCGCCTAAAAAAGCAAGGCAGCAGCTATAAATTCGTTCGAATTTACAATCTTTTAATAAAAACGCGCTTTTTAAGTAATAGTAAAGTACTTTTAGCTATCCCATTAAGCCAAATCCTATAATTCGACTAACGATCTATATACGGAATTCCGTATATATAATAAGTTATAAATATCATTCCTAATTATTTTATTTATTTTTTATATACGTATTCCTTTTAGCTTTAATTAATTTTTTTAAGCTTTGCCGTTTTATTATTATTTTCGTAAAGCGGGTCGTTAATATTAATAGCCTATATAGCCGATTATTTAATTAAATAGGCCGGAGATCTTTGAAAATTTAGGTTAATATCGTAAAATAGTAAAAGCGCGTTTAAGGAGTTTTTTAAGCTAATAGCGTTATAAAATTCCGGGTCCGGATCTTATCCTTTTTATTGAATCTAATATTGAAATTTGTTATGATAAAATCTGGAAGCGATGATATTATTTATCTCTTTTTTTTTCGTTTATAATTTTTATATTTAGCTGTTTGTAATTTTAATTAAATAAAGGATGATCCGGGCAATAATATAAATAGTGGGCGTAGAATACTGTTAAGCTTTTTTAAAAAGCCGGAATATCGAATTTATATAAAAACCCGGATATAGCCTTAATACAATAAGCGAATTGGGTAAAAATAAAATTTAATTTCTCGTTTAAGCGGTCTATAGATTAGATCTTTTTAATAATCAAGATTTTATCTTCGACGCCGAAATTAGGTTTACGGTAATATTTATTAGCTTAGATTATTATTTGGTCTTAGCTTCGTTAAAGGTATTTTAAAATATTATTTAAACGTTAAGGCTTTTTGTTAAGCCTTATCGCGGTTTAATCGTTTTTATATTAGCAATAAATAGAAATCGGTATAACGCTTTTAATCGAATGCTAAAGGCATAAAGAAGCTATAGCTAATTTCGAAAAGCGTGAGTTTATCTAATACGCTATAAGGGTTAGAAGCTTACGTAATATCTATTGCTAATAAAGCCAGGTCCTAATTATTTTAATAATAGCTTCCGAATATATATAATTATTAGTTTATCTATTTATAATAATTCTTGATTTGCTTTGCCGATTACGAATACCCCGATATAAATAATTTCTATTTAATTCTAAGGATTTTAGATATCTCATTTATAAAATATATTATAAATTAGGGTCCCTGGTCGGAGCCTATAGTTAAAGATAATTTATAAATCCGTAATAATTTTATATAATATATTTAGGCTATATCTTTAGTTATTACCGATTTCGTATATATAATAAACCAGATCTTTTTAATAAATTTATCGATAATATTAAAGGTATTATCGAAATTAATTTTTATCTTTAATATTTCGTTAAAGTCGATCATAATATAATATTGAGGATGTAACGGTATTAGGATTGGGTAGAAAAAGCTAAATATTCTATCTTATAGGTATTTCGCAGAGCGGTACGAGCAATTATTAAAATAAATATCTATATCGCCTAGCTAATTAAGCCGTTAATATCTGGCAGCGATTAGCCGGCGGATTTTAAATTTGCTAAGATATGTTATTACGATATAAATATAGAGTTCTTCGATTATTCATATTCGTAGGTTATTCGTTGCCGATACTATTAATCTTCTTTTATATAATATATATTTTTTTACGAATATCTAATAAAGAGCTTTATCGCGAGCATATTATCGATATATTTTTAATATCGGGTTATCCTGATTTGCTTTAAAGAGAGCGTTTATAAAGAAAATTCCGGAAAATAGCGGCGGGTTAGTTTTAATATCTAAAATATAGATATTTACAATAAACGCATTAATATATATAGGAATAAGGTTAAAAGAAATAACGTAAAATAGATTAGCTATTTCGACTATAGGGTTAATTTCTTTAAATAATTCGCAAAAATTATTCTTTTTCTTATTATGTTTTTAATATATCTTATTCTTACATTTTATATATTAATAAATCTGCGATCGTATTATTTAGGCTTTATCGGTATATAATTTTAAAATGGTAATATAATAATAGATCGGCCTAGTTGGCTTATTGTAAATTAAATAATCGCTTAGTTATAAAATATTCGAATATACAATAATCTATAATAATCTAAAATAATTTTAGCTATTAAAGACTTTTTAATTCGGGGCGCTATATTTTTAATGATTTTATAATTGCTATTAATTCCTTATTATATATAGCATAGTTTAATTCGGAATTATATAATGTTTTCGAGAAGAACGCTATAGGGTATTAATCGTTATTGTCCTTTTATTATTAAAAAAGAACTCCGGCGATTTTTTTTAAATATATCTATTTTAATATATATTTCTAATATATAATTAAAATAGCGAAGTAAAGGCGCTTTTATTAAAGCCTAGCGAAGTTTATCAAAAGCTTTCTAATATATTACGGGCATTTATTGCTATAGCTTTCCTTTACGAAATAGGTTTATAAATAGTTTAACGATACGGCTATAGGTTTATATAAAACGGCGGTAGAAATTCGCAAATCCGAAGAAAGCTTATATTTTTATAATAGTATTTAGTAGCTTTTATTTATAAATAGCTTTTATTCTAGTTAGATCGATAACGACGCCGTCTATTTGAATAATAAAGCCTAAATATTTGGTTTTTTCGATATAGAATTCGTATTTAGCGAAATCCGTTTGTAAGTTAGCTTTATAAAGACGGCGAAGGATTTATTTGATATAGTCCTTATGCTTTTTTAGGGAGTTCGAGAAGATCAAGATATCGCTAATATATATATAGCAGAATGCGTCTATATACTTTCGTGGAATATCGTTGATAAAGCGCTGGAATATCGCGGGCTCATTAGTAAGCCTAAATAGGACCACTTTGTATTTGAACGATCTATAGCATAATCGAAAGATAATGAGGTTTTTATTATCTAGGGCTATTCGAATTTAGTGGAAAGCTTGTCGAATATCGATCATAATAAAAATCTTAGCTTTAGAAATCTAGGCTAATATTTTGTTAATAAGAGGTAATGGGTATACGTTATATTTAGATAATATATTGAATTTTTGATAATTTATATAGAAATATAGCCCGTTACCCGGCTTTTTAGCTATTAAAATAAGCGCGGCTTATAGCGTATTGTTAGATTTAATGAACTCTTTTTTAGGTTTTTTATCATATATTTCCGTACTATTTCTAGCTTTTTTAATAATACTTTGTATAATCTAAAATATTTAAAGAATTCTAGCTTCGCCCCATTTTTTAATTCGATTTTATAGTTAATATATCGGTGCGGTGCAAATATATTAAAGTTGTATTTATTAAGGATTCGGAGCTTATCGTGATATTTCTTTAGAATTATTTGGAAAGCTGTTTTATATAGTGCCTTTTCGTTGTACGGTAATTTCTTTTGCAGATGCTTAGCTTTATAATCGATAATAAATTTGTCGATTTCGTATAGGTAGGTAATATCGATATATGGGGATTTATAAGCGGTATAGGCGAAGGACACCGCTCTAATTATTATAATATTAATAAAGTGCTTATATTAATTAATATTATTTTGTTTTAAAATATATATGCGATTATATTTATAGTGCTTTATGGGTTTATTAATTAATTATACCGTAAATTTGCTATTTTTATCGAAAGTGCCGAAAAAAGAAATAAGGTTTTATAATTTAACGAGATGCTTTTTTATAATTCGAAGCCCCAAATTGTAATTATTTTTAATCCCGACGGTTTAGTATAAAAGCTAAGGTAAAGTTTGGAGAATATAAATTAGATTGGTTAACCGTTTATTTTTTAGATATTTTATTATATTTTCGGCTAGGTAATTGTAAATTAGCGTTTTATTAAATATAATTTCCGATATTATAAATAACTAAATCTCGTAAACCTAACAATCGAGTATATAAACCTAAATAGATTTATTTAAATTATCGGTATAGGTTTAAATATTGCGTATCTCTGGGTTTAAAGATTTCTATTATTTTGTCCGTATTTGCGTTTAGCATATTTTCGCGAATTAAATCTATATTAAATGTTTCCAAGCTATCTTCGAATACATTTTTTGCGATAAATCTTAGCGGGGCGTTGGATGTAAGGTAAATAAACCTAAGCTTTAGCGTTTTCTTTGCGGTATATCGCTAGTCTTCCCGATTTATAACAGCTTTGTATTTATAGATATCATCGTCTTAAGCTATATTATATAGCGAATAGCCGTCTTTATTTATAGGAATATCGGTAATCGAAAGATTTAATCCTTAAATCGGAGGAAATTTTAATTTTTTTATATATAGAATTTATTTAATATAGTAGTATTCGAATTATTTAAGGCTTACGATCAGGTTATAATATATATCGAGGATTATAAAGGGGGCGTCTAGCTTTATTCGTCTATTAATATAGAACGACGTTTATAATATAATATCGATTATTTGCTAGAATTTGCGATTATAATCGCTTATAGAATATAATTCAAATTTTATAATTTTTTATAGTTATTGTGGGAATTGTGTGTGAGCCCAGCCGGGCTGGCATAGGTTCACACCTTCTTAGTCAGCTTTGCCCAATCGGGCAAGTCTAGGTAGCAGTAGGCCCAGCGAATGCGCTGGCCCTGCAATTGGCTGCAACGCCGATACTAGTCCCAATCGGGACTAGCGCCCTCCGGGGCCGCATTTAGACTTAGTTGACGGCAGCCCTACGGCTGCTATTTACTCGTTTCTCTTTATAGACTAACAATAGAATCGACTTATAACCCAATATATACGTTACTATATCCCACCGGTGATATAACCTACCGATATTAATTAGTTTCAATATGGTTGAAATAGATAGCAAAGAAAGATAGGCTTAGTTTAAACGCTTTTAATACGGCCTCGTGATTTTTCGTACGCCTTTATATTAAAAGAATTAACGATTGATTATGCTAAAAACGAAAAATACCTTTATTCTATAGTATTCCGTGGTACTTTTTTTAAGCTTTTTTTTTTTAAATTGCTCCTATATTGCGTTTCTAGCTAAGAAAAGAAAAGAAGCTGCGTCTTTATCGCAAATAAACCTATTTTCGCGATAATTACCTTTTTATTATATATTTAGCTAAACGAACGATTAAAGGCCCTCTACGAGCTCTTCGCTGAATTCGCAATTCCGATAACCCTTTATAAATACTCCGTCTCGATTTATCCTCTTCGAGATATAAGAAAACGGCTTTAAATGTATTAAAAATCGAATCACGTGTCTAAGAAACACCTATATATAAGCTTTAGCCTTTACGTGTTAAATATTATCTTTACATTTTACTCCTTACTTAGTTTTGCTATTTGCCCTATTTATTTCACGTTTTAAAGAAAAGAGAGTGTAAACTAAAAGCGCGCTACGGATCCGATCTAAATATACCAATTACGGTTAAATACGCTAGATGAATAAGGTATAACGGAAAGCGAATTATTAAATAGCGCATTATGGAATCAAGACTATATTTCAACGTATTTATTCCATTTGTTTGTTAAATCTTATAATAAATGCTAACCGGGCCTCCGTGCCAAATACCCATCCTAAGGACACCACCAAGATGAGTAATAAGAAAGAAATAGTCGTCTATAATGACGAGGCCTTTAACGAGTTGAAGTAGCTGTTGGAGAGCTTCTTTAAAGAGATCCTTACGATCATAGACCCCATACTTAAACAGCTCAATCCCTAATTCTGGGATATTGAAGAAATATCTAAAGACCTATCCTAAATCGAGCTGAACATCTATATCGTATGCTGGATCAAAAACGCCTGTTATTACGATAGCATGCTTTTCTACTCATTTATAAAAGATTTTAGTAATTGGACGAAAACGAAATTCAGTAAGGCGCATTATATATTTAGAAAAGCTATCCGCTCTTTCCTATACCGCTAAGGCGTTTATAACGTTTTAGGCCGTGGCCGTACGGATAAAGCCCTTATATAGCTATTGGCATATGAAACCCCCCTATTGTAGCCCTTGATTAAACTCCGAAACGCCGAATTCGAAATAGATAGCAATATCTAGCATATCTAATAAACCCTATATACGAAAATCAAGCTTTATAAATAAAAATACGGTTACCCGCCAGCTCTAATTAAAATAAACGAGCTTATTAACGTTAGCGACCGCTCTTATATATATAATAGCAACGGCTCGCGTTTAGGCGGTTTTAATAACGCTTCCGCGGTTGATTTAAATTAAGGCTTTAAGATAACGGAGAAATCAATCTTCGTCACGCTTATTAGCGGCAGGACCTATAAATTCAAAATATCCGGCTTTTTTAACGCCCCAAATAGATCTGAAATTATATTTAAAGAAATACCCGATAATGAAATCGCAAATATCATATCTAAGATTAGGAAAACGAAGCTCGAAAAGCTAATTAACGCTGGCGTAACTAATTGGGAGTATAAATACGATCCCGATTGGGATAATAAGAAAAATAAGAAAACGGTATGGTAAATATTTTTTATCGAATCCTCTAACGATTCCGACGATTCCCTAATTATCAAAAAGCCCAAGAAAATACTCGCAAATCTATTCAATCCCGATTACGATCTATACGAAACCCTTCCGCTTCGAATATATTTAAATAAACGGATGAATATCCAGTTAATTATAAATTTCGTCAAGATATTCGGCAACGATCATAAGTATAGCGGCAAGCTGTACGATATCTTAGACGATAAGCTCTATATCTTCTTCGATATTTGCTATTACTTGGAGATTACCAAAGGATAATTCGCTGCTATCTTCCCCCGATTGCTTACTGGAGCGGCGGAGCAATATTATATATATAATACTATATAGAGAAACATATTTACGGATATCTATATCAAGATCAAAACTTATTTTAATATAGATATTAATCACGAGCATTATTATATCGATTGGATAATTATAATGTTTGAAAAAGTATGTTGTGAGAATCTAAGCTTCAACTTTTACGAAGTGCTTAATAAAATGCTGGATAAGCTTTAGCTATGCCAGCGAGCCTTCGGTAAATAGTTTTCAAGTAGGGCAAACCTCAAGCTTATAGTTATCTGTGCGTGCCGTAGCGTGATGGAATTGGAAATTACGTTTCTCAAGAACTCCTTTACGCCTAAAGCCCTATTTATAAACCTTAAAGTAATAATTGAAATATTTCTAGTACGCCTAGGTGCTCGCCAATATCTAATTAAATATAGCAGCTGCGGCTACGGTTACAATCACGATTATAGCGACTCCGCTAACGCCATATTTCTTAACCGGCGCTATAAAAGAAATAATATTTAATAGCGCTATAACTCCTTTGGAAATAGAGGCCTTAAGAATAACTTTGGTGGCGGAAATAAGCAATTTAGCGGTAACGGCAATAATAAGCTATAATTAAAGCTAGGCACGAATTGGAAGAAGTGCTATTACGTTTATGGCAAGGAAAATTATTGGTCTGACCGGCACCCCCTATAAGAACGTCGATAGTCCCGTCGCTGTTATAGCGTATATTGTATTAAAATCGGAGCAGATAAGACTAACGCTAAGTACGCCTCGTTCTTCGCGTAATACGAAAGCCTTTTTTACGACGAGCCTCCTGCTGGCATATATATATAGGAAGATAAGACTATTAAAGATAACCTAAAGTAGTATTTCGCTTTAATGTATCTCTAAAACCAAACCTTCCTATATTCCGTTACAGCTATAGACCCCGTCATAGCCCCCTAAACGATTTCTGTATAGCAATTCTAGCTAACAGACTATTATTCTCGCTTGCGTTTCTAAAGCGTTATGTTTGATATAAGCGCTGCGAAATGATCAACTATAGGAGTTGAGTAATACGAAGCGTTTATACGCGAGTATCCTGACCTCAAGCTAATGTTTAACAAATCATATATAAGTGAGGCCAAGATTAAGTTCGGTCTAGGCCAAATAATCATTTCCATAAGCATTATTTCCGTTCCTACTCTATTTAGCGTGATAGAGTTTTATATATTGGCAACTAACACCCTTTTCCTATTCGCTCTTAAAGATATAGACCGCTTGTACATTAAATTTAATAATTTAACGAACCAAATCGTCGGATCTACGGCCTTAGTTTTTATAATCCGCAAATAGGGACACGCTTGGTTTTTCCTAAATAAAAAAGAGGCTATGACGGCCTTCCTTTCCGAGGACCAATTGCGTATTTTTTACCGCCGCTTTGGGTACCTAGAGATTATACGTTTCCTAAAGGTGCTTAAGAAAACTGGCCACGAGGATGTGCTATACGAAACCTTTAAAGAGATCCAAAAGCTATACTATTCGTACCAAATATATAATCAAACGCCCTATCGTTTTAAATTTACTATTAAAACGGATATAAATTTCAATGCCGAGGTGTTAGTAGACGTTATATATCTGAATAGCAGATCTATTTTATATATCGTTAACGAGGGCATAAGCTTTAACTAAGCCGGCTTTCTCTTATCTATGGACGCAAAAGCTATATAGGAGCTGTTTTGCCGCTTATAGGCAAATATATACTAAGGCCCGCTAGATAAGCTCGTTTATAACGCTGGCACGAATTTCGTGGCTAAAGAGTTTTAATCCGAGGCCAAGTTTATGGGTATCGAATGTAAACAAATCCCCGTTAAAGCTTATTAATCCATCGGCAAGATAGAGCGGTACTACGCACCCTTCCGCTAAGCATATGAAATCCTTTATAGCGAATTATGCCACATTATAACCGAGGACGCCATATCTTAAATAGCTATCAAAGCTATCAACGATACCGCTAGCTTTAACAGCTTAATCCCTATATTACTCATCTTTAGAACTTACCTATGCATTATAGCTGAATCTCCCTTAGCGCCGTCAACGGTCCAGCGCGGCAAGGCTATTTAAGCCGCCGTAGAAATTATATGTAAAGCTAAAGCTATACGTCTCGTAAATAACGCTCTCTATACCCGAAATGGCCCAAATATAAACGATATGATATTATTCGAGCTTTAAAGCGACGTCCGCGTATAGCGAGAGAAAGATAGCTAGATAGGCCCTTATAAGCTGCTATTACGTAACGGCCACAACCTTACTCTCGACCTGCCAAACGGATTTATAATCTTCCGATCTACTATCTATCGCCCATATATATATAATCCCGATGCCCTAAAGCTATATAAAAATAAGCCCGCCTTTCGTAAGCGAGGACGCCTTAAGGGCTTTAAGAATAAAAAGAAAGAGAAGGACGACGAGATATATAATGCTACCGCGGAAAATGTTCAGGCTTTTGCCGAAGATATCGATAACGATATAGAAGAGAAAGATCTATAACCGGTATATATTTATTTCTCAGAGAAGGAAAAGCGGGACCTCGAATTAGTTTTCAAGCTATGTGCCGACGGTGTGATTATTATACCTAGCGTTCTTTTCGAAGAGTTTGACGATGCCGAGATGATTAGCTTGATTGGCGTAGGAGTTTTCCGCTTCGAGATCTACGATAAAGCTAAGTACGGCGGTTATCGCGTTTTTAAGATACGCTTCGTCCGCGAAATCAAAGGCAAAGAGACTAAGCCCTATGAGAAGTCACGCTTTGTAGTTTAGGGCTACGGCGACGACGGCAAGATGGCAATTCTGATGTAATCTCCGATTATTTAACGCGTTAGCTAGCGTTTCGTCTTCGCCTTGACCCTTATTTTTATAAAAAAGGGCTTGTTGGTTTAGATCCGCGATATCACGTAAATATATATTTAGGCTAAACAATAATTGCGTCGTATAATCATTTTGCTTCCTTTTAAAGAAATGCGCGTTAAACTCCTAAAGGGCATTATTTTAATCTACTTGCTTCCCTTTTATAGCATCCCCGAGTCTGGCGTTTACTGGTATCATATATACTCTGACTTTTATATCACCCGCTTTATAATAGAGATCTTTATATACGATTTATGTTTGTTCGTTTCGTAGTAGGATTAAAAATTTAGCTTTTGCGCGATGCAAATTAACGATACCTTTTATATATTTACGTCCGTGTTCAAAGCAAAAGAAGAAATAAAGTTGAGGAATGCTGAATTCAAGGCAAAGCCTACAATTACCTTGAACGCTATAACGCCTTTCGAATTTAACGGCGCCCGCATCCTATTTAACGGCGAAGACGTTATTATGCGCTAGAAGTAATAAGGCGAGAAACTCGCTTTTATTGATATTAAAATTGATGATCGCGCTATATAGTATTTGACCCAACGCGCCCGTGGCGCTTATCTAGTTTCTCTTTATTAAACTAAAAGCTGTATTTAATATAGTTATAGCAGCTTAATATATAGATTTAAATGAAAAGGCCTGCGAGACCTTGAATAAGCGCCTTTAATGGCAAATGGATTATTTGGATCGCGGTTTGCGATTTATCCTTCTTGACCTCGGCAAGGCCAAATTGATGCTATTCTCTAATAGTTCGTTTGCCAATAACGAGGACTTCTCTAGTTAGATTGGCTATACGTTAATTCTGGTGAACGAAACGCGTATAAATATAGAGTTTACGATCCGCGGTAACCTTATTACGTATTAATCGTATAAAGCCAAACGCGTAATTCGTTTAATATTCGCTTTAAAAACGTATAAAGCTATAAACGGTTTCGATATCGCTATTTACGTGTTAATAACTCTACGTTATATTATAAGCCGCCTTAACCTCCCCCTTATATAATTGGTAATCTATATAGATTCCTTTAGCCTCTACGAATGCCTGGTTAAGCTGGGTATTATATCTGAAAAATGTTTGATAATAAACGTGATAGCATTGCGGCAGGCATATAAGAGGAGGGAGATTATAGAGATCCGTTAGATCCGTGGCGGAGATAATATAGCTGACGCTTTTATAAAGGGCACGTTAAACGGTGCGTTTAAGCGCTTCCTATTAATTAATAAGATCACTGTACAGGTTAACGGCTATGTCCGCCGGGATAAGGATTAGCGAAATGGAGGAATAGAGGATTAGATAAATTGAGCTAGTTAGCATTAATTGGTGCTAGATCTAAAGAGGGATTGGTATGTATACGTGCCGAGTGCTATTTACGTACGAGATGCCCGTTTAGGCTTAAAGAGAAAATAATCAGTATAGGAATTATGTGTGAGCCTAGCCGGGCTAGCATAGGTTTACACCTTCTTAATCAGCTTTGCCCAATCGGGCAAATCTAGGTAGCAATGGGCCCAGCGAATGCGCTGGCCCTGCAATTAGCTGCAACGCCGATACTAGTCCCAATCGGGACTAGCGCCCTCCGGGGCCGCACTTAGACTTAGTTGACGGCAGCCCTACAGCTGCCACTCACTCGTCTCTCTTCATAGACCAACAACAGAATCGACTCATAACCCAACGTATACGTTACTGTATCCCACCGGTGATATAACCTACCGACAGTTATAATAATTTCAATATATATCGTAAAAATTTTAAATTAATAAATGAATATCTTTTTGCTTTAGTATTTAATAATACGTTATTCGTTAGTAAAAAAATCCATTATTAATTATAATAATTAGGTAAGTAAACGAATCCTTTTTTAATAATTTGCTAAGGAAATCATATAGTATAAGGTTTGCTTATGTTTATATATATATTAAATATATTAATTTATTTAGGATAGAGATTTCTTTTAAATAATTTAGTTTTTCGAACTTAATTAAATATTATTAAATATAATATCTTTGATTTATTTTTTAAAGATAGGTATATCCGATACCTTTTATTAACCGAAGTAGGTGTATAGGTTAGCGATACGGGCGGAATGCGATTAAAAATTATTTAGATAGTTGTAGCTATGGTATCCCTTTTTCTTATAAATTAAATAAAGGTTTTAGGCTATAAGCTCGGCGAAACGCTCGGGGGTATAACATTAGCTACCCTAGGCACTATTATGTCCGCCGCATCCGCTACAACCTCCGCTATTTCCTTTACTGCGATTATTAATAATTTTAATATTGTTATACTAAAGGGCTAAATGTTGGTAATATCGCCGCGTCCGTTATTATAATTATTATATCTTTCGCGATTGTTATTAAAATTGGGTTTATTACGGTTAGCTTTAGCTTTAACGTGTTTATTAATATTGTCTATTTTCTAGGCTAAGATGGCGATTTTGGTGAAATTTATAGTATTGTTTAGGAATTATGTAGCTAAGACCCGTTGTAAGAAATGAGATAAACGGCGCTCGAAGGCGTCCTTTTAATTAATAGTAGGCAAGCGCAATTCCGCTACGAAGCATACGAATATAGTTTTGAATATATAATAATCGGACTTCTCGGCGTTATAGGTTTTGGGCTTTATTATGCGTAATTTATTATATTATTTTTAGGTTTTATATTTTTAATCGGGTTTATTGTAGATTGTAAATAAATGCTTTTTTATATTTGCTTTAGTAGTGATATAGTAGGGGTTGTCGATATCGATATAGAGGAGGATATTGGTAGCGGGATTGCTTATAAGGCGATCCGTAATATAATATATTTCGGCTATTTTATCGGGGAACTAATATTTATTATCTATTAGTTTATTATCGATATATATTTATTATAATAAGAAAGGCTTGTTATTTTTAAAAAGGTTATTGTAAAATTCGGAGGGGTCGTCGATCTTAGCTATTCGTTTAACCTTAATGCTACTATCGGTGATTTAGGTGTATAGCGAGTTATTGCGGGTAGTTATATATAGGTTTATAATAGCTTAGTTGGTTATGTTTAAGTCGATATAGAGGTTTGCGATAATTCGATTGCGATCGGCAATCTCTTATTGGAATTACGGATTAATATCGCTAAAGAAATCGAGCAAATCGTTATTATCCTTTTTATCTTTATTAGCGAAACGTAAGGCTTTTTTCTTCTAAAATAATAATTCGTCGTTTATATTTTTTAAATCGGTGTTTAAACGTAAGATTTAATTACCTAATTTGTTTATATTACGATCTAATTTGATAGCGATAATATATAAGTTAATAATCTATAGATAGGCTATTTGTAAATTTAAGG
Source organism: Ophiognomonia clavigignenti-juglandacearum (assembly GCA_003671545.1). Taxonomy (NCBI): domain Eukaryota; kingdom Fungi; phylum Ascomycota; class Sordariomycetes; order Diaporthales; family Gnomoniaceae; genus Ophiognomonia; species Ophiognomonia clavigignenti-juglandacearum. The sequence goes on along the minus strand of PYFS01003516.1, from coordinate 36,684 downwards.
CTTGAAATTTGTATTTCTTGAATATAGCATTTATATATTTATTGTTATTAATATAATTTTTGAAAGTACCGATATTTATAGGGCCGATAAGCTTTCCGAAAAAGGCTTTATCCTTGGCGGTAAAGGGCTTAAAGAAAAATATAAAGCTATTTTTACGATTATTTAAAGTAATAGCTAAATTATTAATCTTTTACGAGAGGTCATCAATCAGGTTTTATTAAATATTTTTATATCGGAAGTCGGCCTATTTATCGTTATAAAATAGGTTGGTGATTGCTTCGGGGTTAGTGTTTTCTTCGACGATGATATCTTTATCGGCATTATCTTTGTTTGCGAAAGTAACGGTAAAAGCAATCTTTTTATAAGGATTTTGAATATATTGACGAGAATTTATAGAGGATCGATAATATAAAGGGGTATCGGGCTGCTTTTTATATTATTTCCGGGGGAATAGATTATTAAAATCCGTTAAGCTAAACCGGATCTATTTTTTAGTTTTTTCTTATTTTTCTTTTTCATTAACGATTAGCCGCTTTTCGGAAATACGTATTATTATAAAGCATTTTTTAATCGAATTTAATTGCTTATTTATAATACGGTAGGATTATGCGTATATTTAATCGAAAGCTTATATTTTGCTAGCTAAATCCTAATTGGTTATTTATAGCGCAATATTTGGCATCTGCGGCTTTTGCTAAATTTTGAATCTTATAGGTTTTTTTTTTATCTTTTTAAACCAAATTAATAAATAACAAAGAAATGTTATAAGGCATATGCAATAAGCAAAAAAGATTTAGTTATATGATATATATTAGCGAGTCTTTATTATTAGAAAGGAAAAAGAGAAAGCTATTAAGAGAGCATAACCGCGGTAGCGGTTATATAGGCGCATTGCTTAATCAGCTCGGACGGCTGCACTGTTACCAGAGCGCGTATAGAGGTAACCCTTATACCGCTACACTTGGCAGTGGCACCGTCATAAACATCGTTAATTTATATAGCGTAGAGGCTAAACTCCTGATTTTATTGCGAAACGAATAAGCACGGGTTGTATAAAGAGGTTTTTATTATAAAACGAATAATATAAAGATTAGAATATATATAATATTAATAGACGCTAGATTCGGGGATATTATAAAAAAGAAGCAAGTAGATTAAAATAATGCTTTTTAAGAGTTTAGTGTGTATTTCTTCAAAAGAATGTAGGATAATTATACGATATAGTTATTCTTTAGCTTAAATATATGCCTATATAATATCGCGGATTTAAACTAATAAGACCTTTTTCAGAAAGATAAAGGTTAAAGCGAAGATAAAATATTAGCTAACGCGTTAAATAATCGGAAATTATATAAAGATCGCTATTTGGCTATCGCCGCTATAACCTTGAACTATAAAGCGTAATTTCTCGTAGAGCTTAGTCTCTTTATTTTTAATTTTATAGATAAGACGCGTTTTAAAAACGCGGTGACCATTATATATAGCTTTATCGTAAATCTTAAAACGTAAAACTTCTACGCCGATTAAGCTAATTATTTCGGCGTTATTAAATTCTTTAAAAAGAGCGTTAGATGTAATGATTATATCGTCGGTATATAGCGTAGAAGCTAATTCGAAATCCTATTTCTTTTTCTTAAAAAGATATTTTTATAGATTATAAATCCTCCTTTTCCGTATTGTCATCGACATCTTCGGCAAAAACCTAAACATCTTCTATAAAAATCTGAATATTTTTTATAATAGTATTATATATTTTATCGTTCTTCTTTTTCTTTTTATTCTTAGAGCTTTTAAAGCGCCCTCGTTTACGGGGTGCGGGTTTATTCTCGTATATATCTAGGGTATCGGAATCGTGTATATATAGGCGATAAATAATAGGTCGAGAGTAAGGTTATAGCTATTATATAATAACAGCTTACAAAAACCTATCTAACTATCCTTCTCTCGCTATATATAGATAACGCTTCAAAATTTAAATAATATTATATTATTTATATTTGAGCTATTGCGGATATAGAGAGCGTTATTAATAAATTACGTAGCTTTAGCTTTATAAATAGCTTTTATAGCGGCTTAAATCGCTTTACTATATTAAATCGTTAATAGCGTAGAGGGAAATTTAGCTATAATACGTAGATAAGCTTTAAAGATAAATAATATAGGGATTAAGCTATTAGAGCTAATAGTATCGTTAATAGCTTTAATAGCTATTTAAAATATAGCGTCCTTAGTTATAATATAGTATAATTCGTTATAAAATATTTTATATATTCGGCGGAAAAGTATATAATACCGCTTTATCTTGCCGATAGATTAATAAGCTTTAATGGTGATTTATTTATATTCGGTATTTATGAATTTGAAATTAGCTTTCTTTTATTGCGAAATTCGTATTGGCGTTATAAATGAATTTATCTAGCGGGCTTTGATATATATTTACCTATAGGCGTCAAAATAGCTTTTATATAGCTTTCGCATTTATAATTAATAAAAAATCGATTTAATTAAAGTTTATATCTTTGTTAACGATATATAAAACGGGTTAATTATTTAGATATATAATATTTATTAGTATTTCGGCGTTGAAATTTATATTTATTTTAATAATGAATTTAAAGCAATAGGGTATTTAATTATATACTTAGTATAAATAATATAGCTTTTAGATTTTTTCAAGAATCTCGTATAATATATTTTTATATCTAGCTTTTTTAAATATCTTTAGGAAATACATAATCTCTAAATGCTTAAAATTGCGATAGAAAATACGCGATTAATTTTTAGAGAAGAAAGCTATTATAGCTTTTTCTTTATTTAAAAAGAACCAAATATATCCCTATTTACGAATTATAGGAATTAAAGCTATAAAGCCGACGATTTAATTTATTAAATTGTTAAATTTAATATATAAACGGTTTATATTTTTAAATGCAAATAGGAAAGGGGTATTTATACTTGATATATAGAACTCTATAACGCTAAATAAAATAGGAATGGAAATAACGCTTATAAAAATAACCATTTAGCTTAAACCGAACTTAATTTTAGCTTTATCTATACGTGATTTATCTAGCGTTATTTAAAGTTAAAGTATTTGCGTATAAATATTTTATATCGCTTAATTCTTATAATTAACTATTTCGCAACGCTTATATCAAACATAACGCTTTAAAAATATAGACGAAAATAACGGTTTATTAGCTAGAATTGCTATATAGAGATTATTTAAAGAGCTATTACGGAGTTTATAATTGTAACGGAATATAAAAAAGCCTAGTTTAATAAATATATTAAAGCGAAATACTGCTATATATCGTTTTTAATAATCTTGTTTTTATATATATATATGCTAATAAGAAGATTGTCGTAAAAGAAGCCTTTATATTATATAAAGAATAAAGCGTATTAACGTTAATTTTATCTATTTCAATTTTAATATAATATACATTGTAATAGCGACGGGATTATCGGCGTTTTTATAAAAGGTATTTACTAAATTAATAATTCTCTTCATTATAAATATAGCAGCATTGTTTTCCAATTTATATTTGGCTTTAATTATAATTACTTATTATTACCGCTATTGAATTATTTATTTCCGCTGCTAAAATTATTCTTAAGCTTTTTATTTCTAAAAGAGTTATAGCGCTATTAGCTTTTTTTTATAGCGTCGATTAAGGTATATAGCAATAGCGGGGTCGTTATGATTATGGTTATAATTATAGCTATAATTGTTATATTTAGTCGGGTATTGACGAGTATTTGGGCGTGTTAGAAACGTCTTAATTGATATTTTAAGATTTAAAAATAAAGCTTCGGGTATAAAGAAATGCTTAAGAAATATAGCTTTTAATTCTATTATATCGTAGCAAATATTAATAATTATAAACTTTAAATTCGCTTTATTTATAATTTCTTTTCCTATTCGCTAATATAATTAAAATTTATATAATATTTTATTAAATATTTTATAAAGATTAAAGCTCAGATTTTTATAGCGTATTTTATTAAATGTTATAATTATCTAATTGGTATAGGAATACTTGTGATTAATATTAATATTGAAGTAAATCTTGATTTTAGTATAGATGTCTATAAATATATCTTTCCGTATAATATTGCATATAATATTGCTCCGCAGTTTCTATAAATATTCGGGAAAAGATTATAGCAAATTATCTTTCGATAATCTTTAAATAATAATAAATATCGAAAAAGATATAAAGTTTATTATCGAATATATTATATAGCTTACCGTTATATTTATAATTATACCCGAAGATTTTAACGAAATTTATAATTAAGTGGATGTTTATTTTTTTCGTTTATATGTTGACGAGGCGGGAGAGTTTCGTATAAATCGTAGTCGGGATTGAATAAATTTGCGAGCGTTTTCTTAGATTTCTTAGTGATCGTAGGGTCGTCGGATTTGGAGGATTCGATATAGAGTAGTTTTCGCATTATTTTCTTAGTTTTCTTATCATCCTAATTAGGATCGTATATATGCTCCTAATTAGTTATACCGCTATTAGTTAGCTTCTTGATTTTAGAAATAATATTTATAAAGTTATTATCGAATAGATCTTTAGGTGCAGCTTTAGATTTATTTGGAATATTAGGAAACCTGGATATCGTGAATTTATAAATGCCGCCGCTAATAGGCGTAACGAAGATTGATTTCTCCGTTATTTTAAAGAGCGGCTGCGTTAACCGTGCGCCGGGCTATATTGACCGTGTATATACCTTTTCGGCTAAAATCTCAATCCACTAAAATCCCAAAAAGTACCCTTTTGAAAAAAAATTGCCGCAGCTTTCAAATTTCCTACAAAGATGCCGCCCAGGAGCCCGCTATAATAATTTAGCCCACGTACTCCCGAGATCCTCTAAATCCGTAAATATCACTACCGTAATCTATAAATTCACTAATAAGCATATATAATTATTTTATAATCGTAACTCCAGGCTAAATGCTACCCAAAACCAAACTAACCTAAAACATAACTATAATGAATTATGCTTAAAGTTTTTTTTTTAAATCACTTTTAAGCTCAAATCTATTGATCTGCCCAAATGCTATACTGCCACGCTTGCCGCCCGCTACGCCTGCCCTCTAACTAACGGCCCTATGCTAACTAGGCCTAAAACGCTTAAATCCGGGCTCAAATATAAAGTCTCCGTAGATTTTTCTACCACCGCTTTCCCTATTAGTTCCGGCCGTTACAGGCACGGGCCCAGCCTCTTCGGCTAATTAATAATACTATAGCTTTAAAAGGCTATGCGCTAAAAAAAGAGGATAGCGCGAATTCATCGCAATCAAGATTATCACCAACCTCGTCCTCGCTATCTTTGATTTATAAAGGGTATATAGCGATATATTCCTTATATAGCTTATTAATAATATCTTTACAAAGCTTCCAATTATCGTTTTTAACTTTAAAACCCTTCTAACGCACCCGATATTTTTAATAGCTTTTACGAATCCGAATATTAATAATACGCTTAATTTTATAAAACTCGCTATCCTTATCTTCCTTCTTTTGCTCTTTTTCTTTATCTTATTATTCCTCTTTTTATATAGATTATAATATAGCTAGCGTATTAGCTAATAGTAATACGGTGTTTTTAAATAAAGCGGCGATAATAGCTTTTTAATATACGATAATTTCCTTTTATATAAGCTTTTTAATATATAGTTTTCTCGGCTTTTTGATTTTAAATATATTATAACGAGCAATAGCTATTATATTGGTATTTCTCGCTTCCGTAATATTTTAAAGGGCTCGTTTTTTTTTATATTTATCTTGGATTTAGCCCTATAAGCTAATGGAGGATATCGGCGGAAAAAAGATAATTGCGCTAAAGATGCTAATAAAGATCGATTTAATTCAAAAAGAAAAATATATTATTTTCGAAAGTAAAAGCGATTTTGCGCTAGCTAAGAAAGCTTTATTAAATCTAAAAAAAGAGGATTAGCATTAGCATAAATAATAAAAGAAAATATATACCTTAAATATATACGGATAATCATTCGCGCTAAAGCTAATTCTGCTATCTTTAAAAACTCTTTTAGCAATTATAACCTGCTTTTTAATTTTTAATAATACGATCTTTATCGGTAGGTTATATCACGTGATTAATATACGTATATATATATTAGGTTTGAGTCGATTCTATTGTTGGTCTATGAAGAGAGAAGAGTGAGTGGCAGCTGTAGGGCTGCCGTTAACTAAGTCTAAGTGCGGCCCCGGAGGGTGCTAGTCCCAATTGGGACTAACATCGGCGTTGCAGCTAATTGCAGGGCTAGCGCATCCGCTAAGCCCACTGCTACCTAGATTTGCCCGATTGGGCAAACCTAACTAAGAAAGTGTAAATCTATACTAGCCCGGCTGGGCTCACATTATAATTCCTATATTGATTATTCTCTCTTTAAGCCTAAACGGGCGTTACGTATATAAACAGCACTTAGCACATATATATGCCAATTCCTCTTCAAATCTAGCACCAATTAATGCCAACTAGCTCAATCTATCTAATCCTCTATTCCTTTACTCCGCTAATCCTTATCCCGGCGGACATAGCCGTCAACCTATACGGTAATCTTATTGGTTAATAGGAAGCGCTTAAACATACTATACCATTTAACGTACCCTTTGTAAAAGCGTCAACTATATTATTTCCGCTACGGATCCAACGGATCTCTATAATCTCCCTCCTTTTATATACCTGCCGTAATACCATTATATCTATTATCAAACGCTTCTCAGATATAATACCCAACTTGACCAAATATTTGTAAAGGCTGAAGGAGTTTATATAAATTACCAGTTGTATAAGGGGAAGGTTAAAGCGGCTCGTAATGCAGCGTAGAATCGTCAGCACGCAGATAGCGATATCAAAGCCATTTATAGCTCTATACGTCTTTAAAGCGAATATTAAACGAATTACGCGTTTGGCTTTATACGACTGGTATATAATAAGGTTGCCGCGAATCGTAAACTCTTTATCTATACGCGTCTCGTTTACCAGAATTAGCGTATAGCCAATCTAACTAGAGAAATCCTCGTTATTGGCAAACGAGCCGTTAGAGAATAGCATTAGTTTAGCTTTGCCGAGGTTAAAAAGGATAAATCGTAGGCCGCGATCCAAATGATCTATTTGCTATTAGAGGCGTTTGTTCAAAGCTTCGCAGGCTTTTTTATCTAGGTTTATATATTGAGCTGTTATAGCTATATCAAACGTAGCTTCTAATTAATAAAGAGAAGCCAGATAAGCGCTACGGGCGCGTTAGGTTAGATATTATATAGCGCGATTATTAGCTTTAATATCAACGAAGGCGAGTTTCTCGCTTTATTGCTTTTAGCGCATAATGACGTTTTCGCTATTAAATAAGATACGGGCGCTATTGAATTCGAGAGGCGTTATAACGTTCAAAATAATTGTAAGCTTTACTTTGAATTCAGCATTCCTCAACTCTATTTCTTTTTTCGCCTTAAACGCGGGCGTAAATATATAAAAAGTATCGTTAATTTATATTATATAAAAGCTAAACTCTTAATCCTATTACGAAACGAATAAATATAGATTGTATATAAAGATCTTTATCATAAGGCGGGTAATATAGAAGTTAGAATATATATAATACCAATAAACGCTAAATTCGGAAATGCTGTAAAAGGGAAATAAATAAATCAAAATAATGCGTTTTAGGAATTTAACGCGCATTTCCTTAGAAAAAAGCAAAATGATTATATAACGCAATTACTATTTAGCTTAAATATATATTTATATAATATCGCGGATCCAAGCTAATAAGCTCTTTTTCGTAAAAATAAAAGTTAAAGTAAAGACGAGATATTAATTAATATAATCAATAATCGGAGATTATATCAAAATTGCCATTTTACCGTTATCGCTATAGCTTTAAATTATAAAGCGTAACTTCTTATAGAGCTTGGTCTCCTTACCTTTAACTTTATAGATAAAGCGCATTTTGAAGATATAATAACCGCTATATTTAGCTTTATCGTAAGTTTCGAAGCGGAAGATTTTTACGCCGATTAAATTAATTATCTCGGCGTCGTCGGATTTTTCGAAGAAAGCGCTAAGTATAATAATCATATCGTTAATATATAGCTTAAAAGCTAATTCGAAATCCCGCTTTTCTTTCTCTAAAAGGTAGATATATACCGGTTATAAATCCTCCTTTTCAGTATCGTCATCGATATCTTCGGCAAAAGCTTAAATATCTTCCGTAAAAACATTATATATCTCGTCGTCCTTTTTTTCTTTTTTATTTTTAAAGCTTTTAAGGCGTTTTCGTTTACGAAGGGCGGGTTTATTTTCGTATAGGTTTAAGGTATCGGGATCGCGTATATATAAGCGATAGATAATAAATCGGAAGACGGTAGGTCCGTTTAGCAAATCGAGAGTAAGGTTATAGTCGTTATGTAATAGTAGTTTATAAAAGCCTATCTAGCTATCCTTCTTTCGCTATACGCGGACGTCGCTCTAAAGCTCAAATAATATTATATCGTTTATATTTAAGCCATTTCGGGTATAAAGAGCGTCATTTATAAAGCGTATAGCTTTGGCCTTACGTATAACTTTTATAGCGGTTTAAATAGCTTTGCCGCGCTAGATCGTTAATAGCGCTAAAGAAGATTTAGCTATAATATATAAGTAAGCTTTAAAAACGAGCAACATAGGGATTAAGCCGTTAGGGCCAGCGGTATCGTTAATAACTTTAATAACCATTTGGAATATAGCGTCCTCGGTTATAATATAGCATAATTCGTTATAGAGGATTTTATATATTCGGCGGAAAGGTGCGTAATACCGCTTTATCTTACCGATAGACCAATGAGCTTTAACGGGAATTTATTTATATTCGATACCTATAAATTTAGCTTCGGATTAAAACTTTTTAGCTGCGAAGTTCGTGCCGGCGTTATAAATAAACTTATCTGGCGGGCCTTAATATATATTTGCCCATAAGCGGCAAAATAGCTCTTATATAGCTTTCGCGTTTGTAAACGGGAGAAAGCCGGCTTAATTAAAGCTTATACCTTCGTTAACGATATATAAAACGGATCTACTATTTAGGTATATAACGTCTATTAGCATTTCGGCGTTAAAATTTATATCTATTTTAATAATAAATTTAAAGCAATAAGGCGTTTGATTATATATTTGATATAAATAGCATAATTTTTGGATTTCTTTAAAGATTTTATTTAATATATCCTCGTAGCTAGCTTTCTTAAACACCTTTAGGAAATATATAATTTTTAAGTGCCTAAAGCGGCGGTAGAAAATACGCAATTGGTCTTTAAAGAAAAAGGCCGTTATAGCCTCTTCCTTATTTAGGAAAAACCAAACGTATCCTTATTTACAGATTACAGGAACTAAAGCCATAGGGCCGACGATTCGGTTCGTCAAATTATAATATATAAACGGTCTATATCTTCAAAAGCAAACAAGAATAGAATATTGGTGGCTAATATATAAAACTTTATTACGCTAAATAAAATAGGAACGGAAATAACGCCTATAGAAATAACCATTTAGCCTAAATCGAACTTAATCTTAACTTTACCTATACGTAATTTATTAAACATCAGCTTAAGATTAGGGTATTCGCGTATAAACGCTTCGAACTATTCAACTCCTATAATTAACCACTTCGTAGCGCTTATATTAAACATAACGCTCTGGAAGTATAGACGAGAATAACGGTCTATTAGCTGGAATTGCTATATAAAGATCGTCTAAGGGGCTATAACGGGGTTTATAGCTATGACGAAATATAGGAAAGCTTGGTTTTACAGGTATATTAAAGCGAAATATTGCTATAGGTCGTTTTTAATGGTTTTATCTTCTTATATATATATACCAGTAAGAAGCTCGTCGTAAAAAAAGCCTTTGTATTATACGAAGAACGAGGCGTACCTAACGTCAATCTTATTTATTCCGATTCTGGTGTAATATACGTTATAACGGCGACGGGATTATCGACGTTTTTATAAAGGGTGCCGATCAAACCAGTAGCTCTCCTTATTATAAACGTAATAGCATTTCTTCTAATTCGTATTTGGCTTTAATTATAGTTGTTTATTATTGCCGTTATCGTTAAATTATTTATTTCCGCCGCCAAATTTATTTTTGAGGCTTTTATTTCCGAAGGAGTTGTAGCGTTATTAAATATTATTTCTTTCGTAACGCTGGTTAAGAAATATAGCGTTAACGGAATCGCTATGATCGTAACTATAGCCGTAGCTGTAGCTGTTATGCTTAATTAGGTATTGGCGAGTATTTAGGTGCGCTAGAAATGTTTTAATTAATATTTCAAAATCTGTAAATAGAGCTTTAGGCGTTAAGGAGTTTTTGAGAAACGTAGCTTCCAATTCTATTACGCCATAGCACGTACGGATAACCGTAAGTTTAAGGTTTGCCCTATTTAAAAACTTTCTATTAAAGGCTCGCTAATATAGCTAAAGCTTATTTAGCATTTTATTAAGTATTTCGTAAAAGTTGAGGCTTAGGTTCTTATAGCGTATTTTTTCAAATGTTATAATTGTTTAATCGATATAATAATATTTGTAATTAATATCTATATTAAAGTGAGTTTTGATCTTGACGTAGATGTCCGTAAATATGTTTTTCCGTGTGGTGTTATGTATATAATACTATTCCGCCGTTTTAGTAAGTATTCGGGGGAAGATAGTAGCGAATTATCCTTTGGTAATTTTTAAATAATAGCAGATATCGAAGAAAATACGGAGCTTATCGTTTAGGATATCGTATGGCTTGCCGTTATATTTATAATCGTTGTCGAATATTTTAATGAAATTCGTAATTAATTGGATATTTATCCGTTCGTTTAGATATATTCGAGGCGGAAGAGTTTTGTATAGATTGTAGTCGGGATTGAATAGGTTTGCGAATGTCTTTTTAGGCTTTTTGATAATTAGGGAATCGTCGGAATCGTTAAAGGATTCGACGAAAAATATTTATTATACCGTTTTCTTATTTTTCTTATTATTTTAATTATAATCGTATTTATACTCCCAATTGGTCATATTAGCGTTAATTAGCTTCTTGATCTTAATTTCTTTGATCTTAGATATAATATTCGCGATTTCTTTATTAAGTGGTTTTTTAGGTATAATTTTAGATCTGTTTAGGGCGTTAAAAAGACTAGATATCGTGAATTTGTGGTTACCGCCGTTAGTAAATGTAATAAAAATTGATCTCTTTATCATCTTAAATCTTTAATTTAATTTAATTATAGAGGCGTTATCAAAACCGCCTAAGCGCGAGCCGTTGTTATTATATATATAAGAGCGGTAGCTAACGTTAATGAATTCGTTTATTTCGGTTAAAACTAGCGGGTGATCGTATTTTTATTTATAGAGCTTGATTTTCGCGTATAGGGTTTATTGGATATGCTAGACATTGTTATCTATCTCGAATTTGGCATTACGGAATTCGATCAAGGGCTATAGAGGTGGGGTTTCGCATGCCAATAGCTATATAAAGGCATCGTCTGCTCGGCTACGGCCTAAAACGTTATAAACGCCTCGGCGATATAAGCAGAAGCGGATGGTTTTTCTATAGGATTGGTAGGCTTTATTAAACTTCGCTTTTATCTAATTGCTAAAATCTTCTATAAAGGAATAGAAAAGCATGTTATTGTAATAATAGGCATTTTTGATCTAATATACGATAAAGATATTTAGTTCGATTTATAACGGATCTTCGGATATTTCTTTAATATCCTAGAATTAGGGATCGAGTTATTGAAGGGTGGGGTCTATAATCGTAAAGATCTCTTTAGGGAAGCCCTCCAATAGCTCGTTAAAAGCTTCGTTATTATAAACGATTATTTCTTTCTTATAATTTATTTTGGTAGTGTCCTTAGGATAGGTATTGGTACGGAGGCCCGGTTAGTATTTATCGTGAGATTTAATAAATAGGTGGAATAAATATATTGAAATGCAATTTTAAATCTGTAATACGCTATTTAGCAATTCGCTTTCCGTTATACCTTATTTACCTAGCATATTTAACTGTAATTGGTATATTTGGATCGGATCCGTAATATATTTCTAATTTATATTCTCTTTTTTTTAATATATGAAATAGGTGGGGCAAATAGCAAATTAGATAAAGAGTAAAATGTGAAGGTGATATTTAGCGCGTAGGGGCTAAAGCTTATATATAGGTGTTTCTTAGACGTATAGATCGATCTTTTAATGCGTTTAAAACGGTTTTCTGGTATCTCGGGGAGAGTAGATCGAGATAAAGTATTTATAGAAGGTTATCGGAATTGCGAACTTAGCAAAAAGCTTGTAAAGGGCCTTCAATCGTTCGTTCAGCTAAATATGTAATAAAGAGGCAGTTATCGCGAAAATAAGTTTATTTACGATAAAGACGTAGCTTTTTTTCTTCTCCTAGCTAGAGATATAATACAAAAGCAGTTTAAAAAAAAGAAGCTTAAGAAAAGTGCCACGGAGCGCTATAAAACAGAGATATTCTTCGTTCTTAGCACAATTAATCTTTAGTTCTTTAATATAGGGGCGTACGAGGATAAAGCTATATTTCGAATATTCGGACTAAACCTATCTTTCCTTGCTGTTTATTTCAACTATATTGAAACTAATCAATATCGGTAGGTTATATCACGTGATTGATATATATATATATATGTTAGGTTTAAATCGATTCTATTATTGGTCTATAAAGAGAGAAGAGTAAGTGGCAGCCGTAGGGCTGCTGTCAACTAAATCTAAGTGCGGCCCCGGAGGGCGCTAATCCCAATTTGGACTAGTATCGGCGTTGCAGCCAATTGCAGGGCCAGCGCATCCGCTAGGCCCACTGCTACCTAGACTTGCCCGATTGGGCAAAGCTGACTAAGAAGGTGTGAACCTATGCCAGCCCGGCTGGGCTTACATCTTAGTTCCCACAATCTTCGGGATTTATTTAAAAAGGTATTTATAGAGGAAAGGATCGAAATGATTGCTAGAGCATTCGCGACGATTAATACCGATGCGATCTTTATAATAGATTTAAATACGGCGCATTAATTAGACGATTCAAATATAAAGCTAATTTAAATCAGCTTTACGATTTTTAAATAGCTTTTTAAAGATAACGTAAAAGCTTTCGCTACGAAAGATAGCCTTGATTCTATAATTACGATTTTTTGATATATAAAAGATATAAAACTCCTCTATATATAACATATAGATTTCCTCCCAATATTTCAAATTTTCGGCTTAATTTAGAAACTCTTTTTTAACAATAACCTATATCTATTTATACATATCGTTTTTAAAATAGATATAATCCCGAATAGCGCAAATCACGCCGTCCGTATTTTTAATCCAATTCCGCCCTTAGCTCGAAAGAGCGTATCCGCAATTAAGTGGAGTTTTAGCGTAAAGATCTTTATACGCGTTGATGCTGCGTTAGCGGTGATTATTTAATTCTAAGATTATAAACGCAATTATCGCTATACCTACGTTTTTTTAAAGCTCTTTATCTTTGCCGCAAACTATAAATTCCTTTTCGTCGCGATCGCTAATATATTTAAAGCCGCTGCCTTTTATAAAACCAATCTCTCCGAAATAAATACCCTCGAAAAAACCATTATATTTCTTTTTAACGTTATATACTACGTTTTTGAGGATATGCTATAAATATATTTAATATTTAATGCTATAGTATGGAGGTATGTTAAAAAGAATATCGGCAAGAAGGTTTTCGGTAAGGTTTTCGGTAAAGAGTTCTCGGTAAGGTTTTCGGTAAGAAGGCTTTTAATAGGAGATTGGACGCCGAAAGCTATTAGTATAGGGAAAACTTTATATACTATTTTTTAAAAGCTTTATCAAAATCGCTAATCATTATAGACGGCCACGCGGTTCGGTAATCTATAGCGATTTATTTCACGCAATTAAAGATTTAACGGAATATTATAGCACTCTCTCCTTTTATCAAAGCTTAATGAACGTTAAAGGTAAAATAGATAAAAATAATATCGTTAAGCTGAAAAAGAGATATGCCGAAATCGTCGATATTATAGGTGGCATCGCCAAATAAGAATTCAAAGTGAAATCGCTATTGCTCAATGCACTATATATAAATCTACTAAATGCCGTCAATTCTAACGCTCTTATCGGTCTAATCCTCTCCTTCCCTATAAATTGTTACAATAATATTCGGATCGCTCGTCAAAATTTATAAGAAATATTGGAATAAGGTTCGGAGGCTTTGGGCTAAAAGCCGACGTACTTGAATAATATTCTAAATATTACGCTTCCGGATATATATTAAAGGGAACTCTTATATTAATTTTTCGGCGATATCAGCGCTAATAGCTTTAGTTATTATCGCGAATTTAAATAAATGCTTCTTAAAAGCCTTATTCTTTTAGCGATAGTTACGGTAGATCGTAATAGCGGCGGGATTCTCGTTAGGCTCGTGATTATAGCTGCCTTCGCGAATTGTAAAGATCTAGCTTTGCGATGATTTAATAAATATAACTTTGGCCTTCTAGCTATAGCCACTAAGCTTTATTCCTCTATATTTCTTACGCCTACCTCCATTACTATCGCTTTCCCTCGAATTCTCTTCCTTTATAGCTTTATTGCGGTTTTTAGGGACGACGTTTATATAAAAGCGAAAGTGGTGATATTCTAGATCGATCCTCGTAGGCAAGCCGGTGTTTTTATCAATATTATTGCTACAGCGCTTTTTAATAGTAAAACCGCAATCCTAAGCATAATCGTTAATAATTTTCAAGAATTCAAAAAATATACCGTATATGTTATTATTCAAAGCGTCAAGAGAAGTAATGGCGAATTCGTAGCGTTTTTGTAGGTTAAAAGGGTCGACGGCGGGCTTACTTATATATATATACGTATCTTTATTAAGATAAATCCAATAATCGTAGATGGCTGGCAAGCTAACGGACGATAAAGCTATTATGATAAAGAAAGAAGGAAAAAGAGAGAGATAAAAAGGGAGGTTATAGGTATAATTAATTAAGAAGTTATTATTTATAGTTATATTAATAATTTTAATCGATTTAAATATCCTTCGTACGATTAAATAGAAATATTATTGCTATAATAATTTAATAGAAGGGAATATGGCGCTAGTCCTAATCGGGCCAGGGGCTTGGTATATATAGTAATTTTAGCCGAAAAGGTATATATATAGTCAATATAATCCGGCGTATAGTTAATACAGCTATTCCCGTTATCTTAAAGCTTTAGTTTAATTTAATCGCGGAGGCGTTATTAAAACCGCTTAAATATAAGCCGTTGCTATTATATATATATAAGCGATCGCTAATATTAATAAACTTGTTTATTTCAGCTAAAACGGATAAATATCTATATTTCTATTTATAAAATTTAATTTTTATATATAATATTTATTAAATATATTAGATATTGCTATTTACTTTAAATTCGGCATTATAGAATTCGATTAAAAGCTATAAAGAAAGGGTTTTATATACTAATAGCTAGCTAAAGGCTTTATCCGCACAGCTATAGCTTAAAGCGTTATAAATACCTCGGCGATATACGAAAAAGCAGATAGCTTTTCTAAAAATATAGTATATTTTGCCGAATTTCGCTTTCGTCCAATTATTAAAATCTTCTATAAAAAAAGCATCCTATCGTAATAGTGGATGTTCTTAATTTAATATACGGATATAGATATTTAGCTTGATTTATAACGGGTTTTGAGATATCTCTTTAATATTTTAGAATTAGGGATCGAATTGCTTAAATATAAGGTTTATAATATCGAAGATCTTTCTAGAAGAGCTTTTTAATAATTGCTTTAGCTCGTTGAAAGCTTCGTCGTTATAAATAATTATTTCTTCTTTATAGTTTATCTTAATATTCTTAAAGTAGGAATTAGCATATAGGCTTAGTTAGCATTTATCGTAAAGATTGATAAATAAGTAAAATAAAGCGTTAAAAATATAGTTTTAAATTCGTAATACAATATTTAATAAATCGCTTTCCGTTATATTTTATTCATTTAATATACTTAGATCGGGTCTATAGTACGCTTTCTAATTTATACTCTTTTTTCTTTAAAATATAAAATAGGTAGGGCAAATAATAAAACAGGATTAGGTAAAGAGTAAAAGGGTGATATTTAGCGTATAAGAGCTAGAGCTTATTTATAAGTAATTATAGATAATTTTTAGATATATGAAATCGATCTTTAATATATTTAAAGCGGTTTTCTTCAGGGTTTATATCTCGGGGAAGGTAGGTCGAGATAAAGTATATGGAGGGTTTGTCGGAAGTTATAATATTAGCGAAAAGCTTACGAAAGGCCTTTAATTGTTCGTTTAGCTAAATACGTAATAAAAAGGTAGTTATTGCAAAAGTAAGGTTATTTGCAATATAGTCGTAGCTTCATTTCTTCTCTTAGCTAAAGGCTTAATATAAGAGCAGTTCAAAGAAAAGAAGCTTAAGAAAAATATTACGGAATATTATAGAATAAAGGTATTCTTCGTTTTTTATAAAATTTATCTTCAATTCTCTTAATATAAAGATATACAAGGAAAGGGGTATATTAAAAACATTTAGAATAAGCTTATTTTCCCTTGCTATCTATTTCAATTATATTGAAATTAATTAGTATTGGTAGATTATATTATAAATAATATAGTAATATATATATTAGATTATAAATCGATTCTATTATTAATTTATAAAGAGAAAAGAGAAAGTAGCTGCTATAGAGCTGCTGTTAACTAAATCTAGATGCGCCTCCAAAGGGCGCTAGTCCCGATTGGAACTAGCATCGGCGTTATAGCTAATTACAGAGCTAGCGCGTTCGCTGGGCCCACTGCTACCTAGATTTGCCCGATTGGGCAAAGTTGATTAAAAAGGTGTGAACCTTTGTAAGCCCGGCTGGGCTTATATTATAATTCCTATATATATCTTAAAATCTATTTCTCTTTATTACTTTAATAGAAAAGAGTTAAACAAAATAAAATAGCGGCTATTAATCCGTTCGAATTTACAATCTTCCAAAGTAAAAACGCGTTTCGAAAAGCAATAATAGAATACCTTCGGCTATCCCATTAAGCTAAATCCTATAATTCGGTTAATGATTTATATATAGAGAATCCCATTGCCGAGCTGCTTATAAAATAGATTTTATCCGGATAATGTTATACCGGAATTATCGTTTTATTTGTTTTTTAATTATATATTCCTCTTCGTTTTAATTAAAACCTTTTTCTCCCTTACTGCATTATTTTTTTTCTATAAGATAGATCGTTTTTATCGGCCGCTTATGCCGCTATCTATGCAGCTAGCTTAGCCGGGGTTTTTTCTAATTCAAGGATAGCTTAATAAAATATCGTTAAAGCTCCCGGGGAGTTCTTTAGACTTATAGCGTTATAAAACTTAGGGTCCGGGTTCTATCTTCGCTTTTAAATCTAGTATTAGAGCTTATTGTAATATATATATAAAGCGATGATTTTATCTATTTTTTATTCTTTCTTTTCGCCGAAGATCTCGGTATCCAGCTATTTATAATCTTATTTTATTAATAGATTATTAAGATAATATTATAGCTAGTTTATATAGAAGGGCGTTGATTTTTTCTAGAATTCCGGGGTTTTAAGCTTATAGGAGAAGCCCGATATAATTTTAATACGAAACGCTTATTAGATAAAGGGAAATTTTAATTTTTCGTTAAAACAGTCCGTAGATTAGATCTTTGTAATAATAAAGATTTTATCGTTAATACCGAAATCGGATTTCTATTAGTATTTATTAGCTTATAAACTTGTTTGATTTTAGCTTTATTGAAAATATTTCTTAGCGGTATTGTAATATTATTTGCTAAAAGAATTTATAGTCTAGCTTTTTATATATCGATAGCAGCTTTAGATCGGCGTATTGCTTTTAATTAAATGCTAACGGTATAAGAAAACTATATTCTATTTCGAAAAAAGTTAATCTTTTTAAAGCATTATATAGGTTGGAAGCCTACGCGATAGCTATTATAGATAACATTAAATGTTAATTATCTTAGTAATAGCTAGCAAATATACGCAATCGTCGATTTATCTATTTATAATAATTCTCGATTTGCCTAGTTAATTAGGAATATTCAATTATAAATAATCTTTATTTAATTTTTATTTAATTTTTATTTAATTTTTATTTAATTTTTATTTAATTTTTATTTAATTTTTATTTAATTTTTATTTAATTTTTAAAATTTTATATATTTCGTTTATAGAATAGGCGATAAATTAAGGGTTTTAATCAATTTTATCATTAAAAATAATCCGTAGGCTCATAATAGATCTATATAATATATTTAGACTATATTTTTCATAATAATAGATTTAGTATAAGCTATTAATTATATTTCTTTTTTAAATTTACCGATAATATTAAAGGTATTATTATAGCTGGTTTTCGTTGGAGATAATTTATTAGAATCGATTACGATATAATATTATAATTTTAGAAATATCGGGATTAGGTAGAGGAAACCCGGTGTTTTATTTCGAGGGTGTTTTGTTAACCGATAGGGATAATTGTCGATGTAAATAGTGATATTATCAAGTTGGTTTAGCTACTGATATTTCGCAACTATAATCTGTTATATTTTGGATTTTCCTAAATATACAATTATATTATAAATATAGAATTCTTCGATTATACATATCTCTAAGTTATTTATAGCAGATATTATTAATTTCTTTTTATATAATAATGCTTTTTATAAATCTTTAATATAGCGTTTTATCGCAAAGTCTTTATCGGTAAATTTTTAATGTCGGATCGCTATAATGAATTTATAAAAAGATATATATAAAAATTATTTTTGAAAACATTGGTGAATAAATATTGATATTTAATATATATATGTCCGTTATAGAAATATTAATTTATATAAAAGCTAGGTCGAAAGGTATTAGGTAGAATATATTCGTTATTATAATTACAAGGTTTATTTCTTTAAATTTCTTTGTAGTATATTCGTTTTTTAGCGTATTTTTAGCGTATATTATTTTTAAATTATATATATTAATAGGTCAATTATTATATAATCCGGGCTATATCGATAAATGATTTGAAAATAGTATTTAAATAGTAGATCGGCTTAATTCGTTTAATTATAAAATATTCGAATATATAGTGATTTGTGCTAAATTAGAAAAGTTCGGGTTATTAAAGGTATTTTATTTCTAAACGCTATATTTGTAATAATTTAACGATTATTATTAATTCTTTATCGTATATAGCGTAATTAAATTTTAAGCTATAGAGGGTTTTAAAGAAACAAAAAGTATTATTTATTATCGTTTCTTTAATATTAAAAGAAGATTTAAATAATTACCCTTTTAAATATATTGGGTTTAATATATATTTTAAGATATAATTAAAATAATAAAGTAAAGGGGTTTTATAAAAGCTTAATGCAATTAATCGAAAGCTTTTTAAATAAAGGTTCGGTTTTTTTGCTATAGTTTATTGTTGCGGATTGGATTTATAGATAGTTTAAGTATCTAGCTATAATTTTGGACGAATCGTCGATAAAAGTTCGTAAAGCCTAAGAAAGCTTATATTTCTTTGATATTTTTTAAAAGCTTTTAATCGCGGATTACTTCAATTTTAGCGGAGTTAATAGCTATATTATCGATTCCGATAATAAAATTTAAATATTTAATCTTTTCTATATAGCATTTATTTATAATAAAATCGGCTTATAGCTTAGTTTTTCGGAATCGTTATAGGATTTGATAGATATATTCTTTTATAGAAATTCGAATAAATTAGAATATCGTCGATATAGATATAATAGAATTTGTTTAAATACTTACGTAATATATTATTAATCAATTATTAAAAAATCGTAGGTTTATTTGTTAATCCGAACAATATTACTTTATATTTAAATAATCTTCAATAGAATTGGAAAATAATTAGATTTTTATTATTGAGAACGATTCGAATTTAATGGAATGTTTATTATATATCGATTTTAATAAAGATTTTAGTTTTAGCGATTTAGGCTAGCGTTTTGTTAATTGAAAAGAGGGGGTATATATTATATTTGGATAATGCATTTAATTTCCGGTAATTTATATAGAAATATAGCTCTTTATCTAATTTTTTGGTTATTAACATTAGCGTAATTTAAAATGTATTATTAAATTCGATAATTCTTTTTTTAAATTCTTTATAATATAGTTTCTATAGACTTGAAAATTTAAAGGATTTTAGTTAGATATTATTAATAAACGCTAAATTCGAATATATTATAGAAAAAAATTAAATAAATTAAAATAATACTCTTTAGGAATTTAACGTATATTTCTTTGAAAAAACAAGATAATTATATAATATAATTATTATTTAGCTTAGATATATATTTGTATACTATCGCGAATTTAAATTTAAAAGCGTTTTTTCGAAAAAGTAAAAATAAAAATAAAGATAAAATATTAATTAATATATTAAATAATCGGAGATTATATTAAACTTATTATTTTACTATTTCGCTATAGCTTTAAATTATAAAGCGTAATTTTTTTATAAAATTTAATTTTTTTATCTTTAATTTTATAAATAGAATATATATTAAAAATGCGGTAACCGTTATATTTAGCTTTATTATAAATTTTAAATTTATTTTTATATTAATTAAATTAATTATCTTAGCATTTTTAAATTTTTCTAAAAAAGTTTGAAATATAATAATTATATTATTGATATATAATTTAATAATTAATTCGAAATCCTATTTCTCTTTTTGAAAAAATAAATATATATCGATTATATATTATTTTCTTTTATATTATTACCGATATCTTTAGTAAAAGCTTTAATATATTCCGCAAAACTAAAATAAATAGTATAGAGATTAAATTATTAAAATTAGCGATATTATTAATAATTTTAATAATTATTCAAAATATAATATTCTTATATATAGAAAAATATAATTTATTATAAAGAATTCTATATATTTAACAGAAAGGTATATAATATCGCTTTATTCTAATAACAAATTAATGAATTTTAATAAAAAGTTATTTAGATTCGATATTTATAAATTTAACTTTAAATTAAAATTCTTTAGCTGCAAAATTTATATAAGGAGTTTATTGTTAATTGTGCTCCGGTTGCTGTTGACTATATAGGCCCCGGTAGGCCCGCGCACGGGCCACTTTGTGGCCCGTGCCCCGGCATTTCAACGATACTCCATCAACGCTGCCGCACAATTAAATACGCCTATACTAAAAGGGCGCAGCTACGTTAACTGTGCTGCGAGCTCCATTGACTGTATATATACTTTTTCGGCCAACTTTACCAAAATCCCACGCCTGCCCGCTACACCTGCCCTCTAACTAACGGCCCTATACCAACTAAGCCTAAAACGCTTAAATCCGCGCTTAGATTAAAATCTCCGTATATCTTTCTGCCGCTAATCTTTTGACCGCTTTCTCAACTAGCTATAGATGCTATAGCTTCCTCGGCTAATTGATAATGCTAATAATACAACCGCTTTAAGAGGCTATATACTAAAAAGCGAGGATGGCGCGAATTCATCGCAATTAAAATCATCACCGGCTTCGTAATATTAACGGAGGAGGCTATAGCGGCGAAAGTAGCAGAGTTATTTTTTTTTTAGGAAAATTGATAATTAGCTTTAATAAACATGGATTTTTTACTAATAAATAGCTTTTATATGAAATTATTTATTTTAGTGGTGGTTATATAGGTATATGAAAGTTATTGCTAATTGATTATATTTTAAAATTAGCCGAAACAGTATGTTAATATAGCCGCGCCTATACTAAAACTGTATATAAACAACTCCTCCGCTAATCTCCTTTCTCGCTAAAACTAACTCTTACGAATATATCGCTATATACCCTTCGCAAGCTAATCGCGATAGACTCGCGCCGTCCTCGCCTCTTAGCGCACAGCTTTCTAAATCTATAATATTATCAATTAACCGAAGAAGCCGGGCCCGTACCTATACCCGTGGCGGCCGGAACTAATAGGGAAAGCGGTGGCAGAAAAATCTACGGAGATTTCAAATCTAAGATCGGATTTAAGCGTTTCAAGACTAATTAGCATAAGGCCGTTAGTTAAAAGCGGGCGGCAAGCGTGGCAATATAGATTAATAGATTTAAATTAAAAAGCAATTTAAAAAAAACCGTTAAATATAATTTATTATAGTTATATCTTAGGTTAGCTTGGTTTTAAATAGCATTTAATCTAAAGTTACGATTATAAAATAATTATATATATTTATTAGTAAGTTTTTAGATTATAGTGGTAATATTTACGAATTTAGAGAATCTCGGGAACATATAGGCTAAATTACTATAGCGGGCTCCTGGGCGGTATCTTTGCAGGAAATAAAACCGTTGCGGTGAATTTTTTTCATAAAGGCGCTGTTTTGAATTTTAAGCTATAGACAATAAACCGAGTTGAGCCGGCGCGCAAAGCGTGGGGTGGTCCGTGCGCAAACCTATATAGTTAATAATAACCGCAATATAATTAATAAAAAGCTCTTTAATTTATATCGATATAATAAATAAGCTTATCTAATAAGCTTTACTATATATTTATCTATAAATAGCAAAATAGCTTTTATATAAGTTTTGTATTTATAAATAAAAATAAAAATATTTAATTAAAATTTATATTTATTTTAATAATAAATCTAAAGTAATAAAGCGTTTCATTACATATTTAAAATAGATAATATAATTTTTAGATTCTTTTAAAGATATTGTATAATATATCTTTATAGCTAGCTTTCTTAAATATTTTGAAAAAGTATACAAGTTCTAAATATTTAAAACGGCGATAGAAAATATATAATTAATCTTTAGAAAAAAAAACCGTTATAATTTCTTCTTTATTAAAGGAAAACCAAACGTATTTTTATTTTTAAATTATAAAAAATTCAAGCTATAAAGCTAATGATTTAATTCGTTAAATTATCAAATTTAATATATAAACAATTTATATCTTTAAAAGCGAATAGGAAAAGAGTATTAATAGTTAATATATAGAATTTTATTATATTAAATAAAATCAAACTAGGAATAACGCTTATAAAAATAATTATTTAACTTAATCCGAATATAATTTTAGCTTTATTTTTATATAATTTATTTAGCGTTAATTTAAAATTAGAATATTCGTATTAAATGCTTTATATTGCTTAATTTCTATAATTAACTATTTTATAGCGTTTATATTAAATATAACGCTTTTAAAATATAAACGAAAATAAGGATTTATTAATTAAAATTATTATATAAATATTATTTCAAAAATTATTATAGGGTTTATAATTGTAATAGAATATAAAAAAACTTAATTTTTAAAATATATTAAAGCAAAATATTATTATAAATCGTTTTTTATAATTTTATATTATATATATATATATATACATTAATCAAAAGCTTATTATCAAAAAAGCTTCTATATTATATAAAGAATAATATATATCCAATATTAATTTTATCTATTCCGATTTTAATATAATATATAGGGGTATAATATAACGACGATAAAATTATCGGCGATTTTATAAAAAATATTCATTAAATCGATAATTCTCTTTGCTATAAATATAAAAATATTTAACAATTTATATTTAATTTCAATTATAATTATTTATTATTATCGCTATTATATTATTTATTACCGCCGCTAAAAAAAATTTTAGCTTTTTATTTTCCAAAAAATTATAAAGTTATTAATTAGTATTTCTCTTATAGTATTAATTGAAAAAATGTTAATAGAATTATTATAATTATGATTATAGCTATAATCGCAATAATTATATATAATTAAAAATTAATAAATACGTAGGCGAGCTCGAAATATTTTAATTAACGCTCTAAAATCTAAAAATAATATTTCGAATATAAAGGAATTTTTGAAAAATATAATTTTTAATTCTATTATGCTATAACAAATACAAATAATTATAAGCTTCAAATTCGCCCTATTTATAAATTTTATATTAAATAGTTATTAATATAGCTAAAATATATTTAATATTTTATTAAGTATTTTATAAAGATTAAAGCTTAATTCTTTCTAGCGTATTTTATTAAATATTATAATCGTTAAATCGGTATAATAATGCTTATAATTAATATTAATATTAAAATAAAATTAAATTTTAATATAGATATCTATAAATATACTTTTCTATATAATATTATATATATAATACTACTTTATAGCTTTTATAAATATTCGAAGGAAAATAATAATAAATTATCTTTTAGTAATCTTTAAATAATAATAAATATCGAAGAAAACATAGAGTTTAGTATCAAATTGATTATATAGTTTACCGCTATATTTATAATCGTACCTATAAATCTTAATAAATTTTGTAATTAATCAAATATTGTTCTATTCGTTTGCCTACTAATAAAGCGGGAAAATCTTATATAAATCGTAATAGAGATTAAATGGATTTACGAGAATATTCTTAGATTTTTTAATAATTATATAATTATAGGAATTAAAGAATTCGGTAAAAGATAATTTTCGTATTATATTTTTAATTTTCTTCTTATCCTAATCGGAATTGTATATATATTCCTATTTTATTATATTATTATTAATTAATTTCTTAATTTTAATCTTTTTAATTTTAATCTTTTTAATTTTAAAAATAATATGCGTGAAATTATCGTCGAATAGGGTTTTATATATAATTTTAGATTTATTGAAAATATTAAAAAGCCCGGATATTATAAATTTATATATACCGCTTTTAACAAATATAATAAAGATTAACTTCTCTATTATTTGAAAATTTTAATTAAATTTAATAACGAAGGCGTTATTATAACCGCCTAAATATAAATTATTACTATTATATATTTATAAATAATCGGTAATATCGATAAATTCGTTTATTTCGGCTAAAATAAATAGGTATTTATATTTTTTAATTAGGAAGTTTAATTGTTATATATAATATTAACTAAATATATTAAATATTAATATTTATTTGAAATTTAGCATTATATAATTCGATTAAAGGTTATAAAAGCGGATTTTTATATATTAATGATTAATTAGAAGCTTTATCTATATAACTATAATTTAAAATATTATAAATATTTCGGTATTATTAAAAAAAAAGCGAATAATTTTTCTAAATATATTATATAATTTTTTTATCTTATTAGTAAAGTCTTCTACAAAAGAATAAAAAGATATATTATTATAATAACGGGTATTTTTCATTTAATATATAAAAAGAATCTTAACTCGATTTGATTTTTTTTAATATTTAAAAATTAAAAATCGAATTATTTAAATACGGGGTTTATAATATTAAAGATCTTTTTAAAAAGTCTTTTTAATGATTTCTTTTATTCGGGAAAAGCTTTATCATCGTAAATAACTATTCTTCTTTATGATTTATTTTATTAATATCTTTAATATAGAAATTAATATATAAATCTAATTAATATTTATTATGAAAATTAATAATTTATAATTTAGTACTTAATACCTCGCTTTCCATAATACTTTATTTACCTAATATATTCAATAGCAATTAATATATATAAATTAAATCTATTATATACTTTCTAATTTACACTCTTCTCTCTTACAAATATAAAATAAATAGAGCAAATAATAAAATGAAATAAAATCAAAAAATATTAAAAAAATATTTAGTGTATAAAAGCTAAAGTTTATTTATAAATAATTCTTAAATATATAGATTCGATTTTTTTTTTCAATATATTTAAAACGATTTTTCTTATATTTCGGAGAAAATAAATCGAAATAGAATATAAAGAATTTATCGGGAGTTATAATTTTAATAAAGAATTTATAAAGATTCTCAATTATTCGTTTAGCTAAATATATAGTAAAAAAGCAATTATCGCGAAAATAAAGTTATATATAATATAATCGCAGCTTCTTTTCTTCTCCTAGCTAAAAGCGTAATATAAAAGCAATTTTAAAAAAACTTAAAAAAGTACTATAAAATATTATAAAACAAAGATGTTCTTTAATTTTAATATAATTAATTCTTAGCTTTCTCAATATAAAAGCGTATAAAGATAAAGCTATATTAAAAATATTTAAACTAAACCTATTTTTCTTTGCTATTTACTTCAACTATATTAAAATTAATTAATATCGGTAAATTATATTATATAAATAATATAGGTAATATATATATTAGATTTTAAATCGATTTTATTATTATAACAGCTATAAAGAGAATAAATAGTAGATATAAAAGCTATTATTAATTAAATTCTAAATATAGCCCGAAAAGCGCTAGTTCTAATTAGGATTAGTATTGACGTTATAGTTAATTGCAAAGCTAACGTATTCGCTAAATTTAATATTACCTAGATTTGCCCGATTAAATAAAGCTAATTAAAAAAATGTAAATCTTTATAAGCTTAGCTAGATTTATATTATAATTCCTATAAAAAGTTTATTATTAAACTACTAATTATCTTCCTTTATACCTCTATTACCTGTATCCTCGAAAGCCTTTTTTCTTTTTATATTAAAAAACCTTTGGATATATATTTAAGCAATTCTTTTCAAAATAATAAATTCCGCTTTTTTAAACTTTTCCCTAACCAACTCCGATTTCTAATAATATTTAAATCCTCTCGATTTATTATTTTCTAAACTATCTTTAATCCTTTAAAAATAAAGCTATTTTATAGAAATATTTTTTATTTATTTAAGCTTTAATCGAATTTATTACCTTTAATTTTTTTTATTCTAGTTTAGCGAAAGCTATTAAACTATTTAATACTATTAAAAAATCCCAAGCTTTTCTAATTAAAGTATTCCGGAAATTATTTGAAATCGAAGATATTATTATATATTATTTTCCTTTATTAGCTCAATAACAGCCTTAATATTTATAAAGATTATATAAAAGTGCTTTATAATTAAGCAAATCAGATTGTATTTGACATTAGCATAATATAGATCGAGATTAATATTATTATATACTTTTTTAAATCAAATTATCTATTTAAATAGCTATTTTGCTCACCCAAATTAATTATCGCGAAAAAGACGAGAATTAAATCGAGTATAATAGCGTTTCGCAATAATAATAATCGCAATCGACGGGCGGCTTTAATAAACGGCTTTAATTAGCAAGCTAATATAACTTTTGATAATAATGAATCGAAAGGAAAATTGAAATAAGGCCTAATATTAGCCTTTTAAACTTTTTAAATAAGTTAAAACCAGCAGGGTTCCTTAATCAAGAACCTTCCCTGCTTTAGAGATAATTTTAGCGTTTTATTTTTAGTAAACGAAAAAAGAAAGAAAAAAGGGTAGTTAAATTTAGCTAAATAGAGTTATAGGATAGAACAAATATAGCAGCGCTTTGCAATAGAAAATTACGCTAAAATATTATATTAATAGAATAAAATTATTATAGCGCTAACTAACGCTCACTTTTTACCTTTAGATTAATAGCTAATAGAGTAGCTATAGCGGAAGGAAATTATTAATTTTATTATATACGAATAATTACCAAAAATCTTTATCGAAAAAATATAAATAGCTTAAAATAAAAAGTATTAGCTTTAGCCTATTTATTTTTAATTAGAAGATTATTTTGAAAAAAAGTGTTATATATCTGTTTAAAATAATCAAGTAATTTAAATTTCCTTTTCTATACCCGCTCTTTTGCAATACATTTTGATATTTAATAAAATAGTATTTTCTAATTTATCTTTATTTTAATTAAAGTTTTCTTTATCGGAGTTTTTATTAGAAAAAATAAAAAAAATATTAGGGCTAGCGGTATATTAATAAGGATTGCCTATAGACGCTAGATTTTCTTTAAAGCTAATATAAAACCTTTTTAATATTTTTAAATTTCTTCTTTTTCTTTATTAAAACCTTTTTTTATAATATTAAAAGCTTTAATTCCTATATCTATTAGTTATTCAATATAAATCTTTTTAATATTTTAGCTAAAAACGTTTTTATAAATAAATACCTTTTTAATTATTTATAAGCAATAAATATATTTCGGAAAAACCTCCGCTACTTTAAAAAAACTAAGCTAATAATATTCTAATTTCCGGTTCACTTTATAATTAATGTTATAGATATTATTATACCTTAAAACAATATCACTAGCTTCTAATTATACTTTTTCAAAATACTAATTGAAGCTATAATAGTAAACCGCTAATATCCGACGTTTATATATTATCTTATAAATCTTTTCGATAATTTCCTTATATTTCAAAAATGTTCTAATTTGATTACTTGAAATATCGAAAGGGTTTTAGTTATATTTAAAAATTAAAATCCGCGAAATAAATACATTAATCTCTATAGAAATAATAGGCTTAAATCTATATATTTTTAAAAAAAATCTATAGCTAGAATAATAGATAATATAATCGATAAAGAACATTATATTTAAAATTTTCTAATTAAGTTTTACTCTACAATTTAGTATTTTAAAAAAGATTGTAATAAATTAAATATACACTTTTGCTATAATATTATTAACCTGAGGATTATATACTAAAACTACTATTTTCCGGATTTCGAAATAACGAAATATAATAGTAAAAGTTGAATAATTATTAATTATAAT
Source organism: Ophiognomonia clavigignenti-juglandacearum (assembly GCA_003671545.1). Taxonomy (NCBI): domain Eukaryota; kingdom Fungi; phylum Ascomycota; class Sordariomycetes; order Diaporthales; family Gnomoniaceae; genus Ophiognomonia; species Ophiognomonia clavigignenti-juglandacearum. Next base: position 8,001 of record PYFS01003516.1, on the reverse strand, counting down.
TATTAAAAAAGCTCTATAGTGGTAAAAAACGGAGTTTATAAGAAAATCAGTGATTTCTTTAGCGGTTAAACTAAACTTTACAATAGCTTTAATCTACTCTATTAGATTATCTTTAATTCCTAACTATAAATAAATCTTTCCCTTTAAGCTTAGAATATAATGCTAGTCTATATAGATTTTCGCCTAAAGCTAATTAAAGTAAATAAAAATCACTTTTTTATTAAAATTTTTATTATCGACCTAGGAATAAATAGGATATATTCGGTATATATTTTCGACCTCTATATATTAACTTTTCCAATACTTTAATATATTTATTTAATCTTTACAACCTCGATGTTTAAATTAATTATAGTATTTATAAATAATTTAACACTTTAACTTTAAATTATCTATTATATATCTTCTTTAAAAATCCCGCTATAAATCTAATCGATATTATAAAAAGCTATTAATAACGTAAAATTTAATTGCTATTAATTCAAAATATATTTCCTAAATAGGGTTTATTTTAAAGCTTAATGGAATATAATTCAATTTCCGATATATTTTAAATCCTTAATCTAAAAAGATTTAGGTTTAATAATACGTTATATAATATCTTTACGATAAATTCCGTTAGAGTATTAAGTTAGGTATTTATCTAATTTCTAATATCTTTTTAGTTTTTTCTTTTTTATTAATATCGGCTTAAGTAATAAGTTTACGAGAAAGAAAATCAATTATCGAATTCTTTTTGCGTAAAATATAACGGATTATAAAATTAAATATTCTAATTATACCTAATTAATAAATAATTAAAGCTCCGGATATATTAATATTGAACCTTTTTAATTACTAAATTAAAATATTATTATCTATTTTTTCTAAAAAAGTATATATTATACAACTAATAGCGAAATTTCCGGATATAATATAAAATATTTTTAGCTTTTCTTTTTATTTAATTATAGCTTTTTTTAGCTTTCGACAATATATTATTTTCGTACTAGATTAAATATCGCCTTTCTTTTTAATATAATAGAAAAATACACCACTTTATTCTTTAAAACCAATATTAAATATCAAAATAATCTTTCCTATTAAATAATCAATATTCACTAAATTAGCTTTAAGGTAATTAAAGCTTTAATTTTATTTATAGTAGATTGCTAATCAAAATTCTATTAAAATTTAATATTTCTTTTCGTAAAATTGATAAAAAAAGCGCTCGATAATTATAATCTTCTTATACTATTTATAATAAAAATTATATAAATTTTAAAAACTTATACTTTCGCTAATATTAATATAAAATAGCTATTTAAAAATCTTTCTAATTTTATAATTTATCGGTATTCGTCTAATCAAATTATAGATATAGTTTAAAATATCCACCTTTTTATAATATTATTAAGATTTAACAGTAGCGATAAACCCACTAGCTAATTTAATATTATATAGAATTTTATTAATAATAATTAAATATTATAAGATATATCGACGAATATTAATTTTTTTTAGCAATCTCTTTACCGCTATAGTGCATTTCAAAGCTTTTAGCTAATATATCGTTTCTTAAAAACGGATATATTATCAAAACTAGGTTGTAAAACAATCTATTAATAATTCTTTAAAACTAAACTAGTAAATTAATAATATTTTAAAAAAAAATTATTTGAAAGAAGTTTAATAAAATTGAAATTACTATCAAATCTCTAGTTTTTAAATATAATATTATTTAATTATATCCCGAAAAGAAATTTAAAAACGAAAAAGTCCTATATATATTAAAATATTCAACGAATTTGTTAGCTTTTAAAGGAATTTAGATATTTCTAATTATTATACGGTTATAACTTTAGCAATTATTAATAAATCGATATTTGCTATCTTTCTTCTTTATAAAAAACCAGCGATTTCCATAAGCTCTATACGATTTATTTAATATATTTCGCTTGATATATATATGAAATATATCGTTAACTATTATTTTTAAAGCCTTTAGGATAATATTATTTCGATGCTAAAAAACGTTATAATTAATAATATAAAAAATTTAAAGCGGTGCGATATCTTTACTAAATATACCGATATATTAACACTTCTACTTTAATGCCGCTTTAGAGTAAAAAATAGTATATTTAAAAATTATTACTTTTAATTAAAGAAAGTTGAATAATTATCGATTATTAACAAAATAGTTATAAATATTAAATAAGAAAAACCTAAAATAGATTTATAATATTTTTTTATTAATATTTTCTTTTAAAACGAGCCTATCGGATTGAATATCATCAATTAAATATAATATATCGGCTGTTTTTTTATATATTCTATTTAATTGAAAAAAACTAATTTTAAGCTTTTTTGTAGCTTAAGCTGAAGTTCGATTAAAAAAGCTAAATTTAGCTTATTTCTTTCAGCTTAAATAAATAGTTAAAGAGAATTTAACGGAATATCTATAAAAACCAAATTATCCCACTTTATATTATCAATAATTGATTCTTAATAAATATCGCTTATTAAAAAAGAATTTAAATATATTATTATTTTCTCTTTTCTAAAAAAGTTATATAGAAATATTATTCGGAATCTGAAATTATAACATTTTTATAATTATTCTAATAGTACAAAATCAATTAACTTTACATTTCAATATATTTAATTAAAATCTAAAATTAATTTCCCGGTATTTTAAAGGCAAATAAAGATTACTCTTTATTACCGAATTTATATATAAAACGGTTAATGCTAAATAATAGCCTAGCATTTAATCTATTTTTTTAAAAAGAATATATCTAGAAAAAATATATATTGAAGATAATATTGGATATAATGCTATTAATACTATCGTCGATAATAAATATAATAAATAGAAAATAAATACTATCGATATAAATCGGATATTCTATTTTATCGATAATTCTAATAATATTACTATTATAGAAAATAGAATTAACTTCTTTAATATAATTTATTTAAAGTTGATTTTTTTTCTAATATATCATAAAAGAGTAATATTAAATCTAGCTTTAATATTCATTGAATATAAATAGCTTATTCGTCGATATTATAGGAATTGTAATATAAACCTAGTCGGGCTTATAGAAATCCACACTTTCTCAATTAGCTTTGCTTAATCGGGTAATCTAAATAGCAACAGGCCTAGCGAATATACTAGCTTTGGAATTAGCTGCAGCGCCGATGCTAGTCCCAATCGGGACTAGCGCCCTTTAGGGCCGAATTTAGATTTAATTAATAGCAATTTCTATAACTGCCACTCACTCTCTTTATAGCTATTATAATAATAAAATCGACCAGATTATAATATATATATTATTTATATTATTTATATAATATAACCTACCGACATATACGCTTATATAAATATTTAAATAGAATAACGAATTTATTCTTTATTTAATAATATTAAATATTTGAATATTTAATTCAATATTTTTTAAATTTAAATAGCTATTAAATATAAAAATTTAGAAAAGATTATAATTTATTTACATTAGAATAATATCTAACTATTCGCTATTATATTACACTATTTGCAAATACAATAGCTTATTTATAATAAATAAATCTTTTTCTAAAATATATTAAATGATTAAACTTTTTAAATTTAAATATCTTATATTTCAATCGGAGATATTAATACTTTAGATAAATACTAATATATTTAGCTATATCTAAATAATATTAATAGAAAAATTAACTAAGCGATTTATTAATAGCGCTTGTTCTTCTATTTCTATAATGATAATTTTGATATTTTTATTTTTATTATACACTTATATAATAATATAGATAATCGACTAAGTAATAATATTAATATAAAATAAATCTTTATTAAATATATCTATTTATCTTTAGAAAAAAAGATATATATTTTTTTAGGTAGGAATTAAAAAAAAGTTTTAACTTTTTCGTTTAATTCAATCAAAGCCCGGGGCCGGTTGGCAAATAAATGGATTAATAGCGGAAAATAATATTAGCCTAGCTTTTATAATTTCCAAATTAGGAATTCCCGCTATAATATCGAAAGCCGCTATATCTTTAATTTTAATAATATATAAAAAACGATTTAATTTAAATATAATTAGCTCGAGGATTCTCCGATTAAAGCTAATTATACTTTTTATCGAAATATCTAAAAGTATTAAAGGATTATTTAATCTTATCCTCTATTATTAGCTAAAATATTAAAATTAGTTATTATAATCTCTTTTATAAAGAAATAGCAAATCATTTGAGGATTGTATCTAATATATAATCCGATAATTATTTTATTCGAATGTAATTATAATTAAAAATAATTAATCTATTTATTTTTATATATAGTTCGATAAGGATTAGTAATAATAAAATTAATATTAAATTCAACCTTTTTCACTTTATAAAGATTTTTTTAAATTTATTCTCCATAATATTTAACTATAAATTCAATAATATAGTTTGAATAAAAAAAGCTAATCGATTGAAAATATATTTAATAATGCTATTAGATTATAATTCAATTATTTAGAGGATTAAAATTTCGTTAATATTTATCTTTAATTTTTTTTAAAATATCTAGCTTTTTATTAACGATTTAGATTTTATCGATATATAACAATTTATATATAATTATTTTGTTTAGCTAAAGATAATTCAAAGTATTATAATTAAAGCTGCTATAATTATAATAGATTAAAGGAATACTATCTTCTGTAAATAATAGCTGTAATATTAATAAACCTATTTATCTAAAAAGCTATTTTGTTATTCTATTTCTAAAAAGCATTCAAATTAAAAATAATATAGATTTAATTATAAATAAATGTCTTCGTATAAAAAATCATTTTCTTTATAATACTCTTTATCTTAATTTTCTAATTAGCTATTATATCTTCGAATATCTTCTATATATATAATTATATCCATCTAAAGTATTTAATTAAATTGTTAAATATAGCTTCTTTAGCTACTATAGCTTTAATTTCTTAAACGCTATCTAAACCTTTCCGCAATAGAGCTTTTGCTAAAGCCGCCTAAGGGTAAAAAGGCTATTAGATAATTCTAATCACTAGCGTAAACCGAATTAAGCGATTCCCGATAAATTCGAATTTCTAACTAAAATGAATATTCTAATTAAAATTATATATAAGCGTATAAAGCTATAATCGAATCAAATCGATATTAATTATAAGTTCCTAAAGGGAATATTCGGCTTCTTTTCCTAAATTTAAAATTTATTTATTTAATTCATATTTATCGATTAATCTTTTAATTATTTCGTGAATTTTAAAGAATAATTTCAATTAAAACCCTTTTTTGAATTTCAAAATCTTACAAGCTATTTAAATAAGCCGCTTTCTTTATTTAATATTGAAATTAGTATAGAACTCGCGAATTTAATAATAATAAAAATTAAATTATTTCTAAAAATTAATTATTTAAATATATCGATTATAAGCAAAAGCGAAAAATATTATTATTTCGAATTTTTTTGAATAACGAATTAATATTAATATTATACATTGGTCGTTAATCGGAAAATTATACTAATTATTATAAAGAATAAAAGTATTTTTTTAATATAAGTTTAAATATTCTTTGAATTTTAGTATTTAAGGCTATATCGGTAATTTGTTGCTATAAAGTTGAAATTAGGGTTATTATTAAAATAAAAGCAATATTTAATAGAATTAAATTTTAAAAGAATTTCGTTAATATCGAAATTATTAAATAGGTAGGCTAATTTATTCACTAAATCTCTTAGGTATATATAAATTTTTAATAGCTTTATTTAAAATTTCAATTATATAAATATTAAATTGCGAATAAATTAAAATAAAGCGATTAACGGATTAGCTTTTAATAAAGCGCTAATTATAAAAAAAGATAAAACTATTATTATTACCTTTATCCTTTTTATAATTAATAAAAAGGTATAAAACAGATATATTTTCTATAAAATAAATCTTATAATTTTAATAAAAACTAGATTAAATAATTTAAATTATAAATAACCGAAAAAGTTATCGGTAATTTCGGGAATTTTCTATTTTAATATAGTATTGAAAATAGGAAATAAGATATAAAACTTTATACGAAATTAACGAAAATAATATTCTTAATACCAAAGCTTTTTAAATTAAAATAGCTAAATAAAAAAATAACTAAAAATATTTAAAAAAGCAAAAAAAATTAAATTCTATATATAAATATATCTAATTAGCGAAGATATAAAGTCGAATTAATAGGTATATAAGGAAGAGTTATTAGTAATATATAATTATAATTTTCTAAAAATAGAAAAAGAAAAGAAAAAGAAAGAAAGATATTTTTCGAAGAATAATTCAATATATAATCCTTTTTTATACCGCTTTAATTAAAACTATAGTTTATCGTTAAACTTAATATTTTTACCGCTTTAATATTCTATAAAACTCCGAAATAACGATCTTTACTTTATATACGAAAATTATTTAATTTAATAGCTTTATATAATTTTAAATCTTAACAAAATTCCCGCAAAACTTTTATTTTTAAATATATTAAATATATAATAAATATAAAAAGCAAATCCGGAATTTATTTATTTCCGATTTAAAAAAAATATTAAAATTTATATTTAGCTTTTTTTATTTAATCGGCGATATAGCTTTTAAAGCTTATTTCTTTATATTTTTCCAAAATCTACTTTAAACTATAATAAATCTACGCTATATTTTTAAGTTATTTCGATAAATAATATTAGATTCGATATATTCTTTAATTTATAAAAGCTATCCCGAATTATAATAAATATATATTATATTCTTAAATTCTTTAATTACTAAAAGTAATAAATTAATTTTATATATTAGATATATATTATTATATATATATTATTTCTCATTAAATATAAATTTATATCGGAAAATTATTAAAACGCTAAAAAATACGAAATAAATAAAATATAAAAAAGGATAACCGAAAATCTAAATTTAAAAATATAATTAATAAATAATTATTAAAAAAGCTCTATAATAAAATATATTTTAATAATTATTAGAAGGAATAAATATAAATTATAAATCTACAAAATAATATTCTAATTTGAAATATTAAAAAATCAAAGTATAGTTAATAAAGTTTATAAAATAAATTTGCTGAAAATATAGAAAGTTTAACTTAATAGCGCTATAAAAACTAATAAAGAAAATGGGAATAAAAGAATATATAAATTTAAGAATATATAAAGATTGTAATTTAGAGTAATTATATTCTAATTAAAATTAAAGGTAGGAAAAATTAGATTATAAAAACGAAATATATCGAAAAATAAAATTTAAAATTATAATTTAAAAAGAAAATTATAGATTTAAAAGCTTTTATATTTATAATTATCTTTTAATTAAAGCTTAAATTACGAAATATTACCCTTAAATATTCTTATTATATTTTGCTTTAATATAGCGCTTTTTGCAATTATATTCAATTTTAATTGATAATAATTTATATAATTATTATTATCTCTTTTTTATATAAATAAATAATAATAGAATCGATTTAATTTTAATATATATATTATTTATAATATTTGTATAATATAATATATTAATAAATAATATAATATAATTTTATTAAAAATAAAAAGAGTAATTTATTTATTTAAAATATAAAACAATTTTTTTTTAAAAATTTATATTCGAATATAAAAAGAAAATTATAGGTAAAATATAATAATAATTTATAATATTTATTTAAGTTTTATAAAAAGTAAATAAAAATAGTATTTATAATTACATTATAAAAATATAAATAAAAATATAATTTATTTTAAATATTTTAATATAAATTAATAAAGAAATTAATTAATTATTAAAAGCTATATTTTAGAAAATATAAAATTTTATATAATTTCTATAATATAAATCGAATAGAATTTTCTTTTTCTTTTTTTAAATTATTATTATTATTATTATTATTATTATTATTATTATTATTATTATTATTATTATTATTATTATTATTATTATTATT